>CAWUFW010019359.1:0-189022 GCA_963921515.1 Calotriton arnoldi
GCCATGTGGCATCCAGTACAGTGCACGCACGAACAACTTGCAGGTGGGAAACTGGACAGGGCTGGATTACTGGAGGCATGAGGACCATAACACGACCAACACATGGGACATGTCACGTAGCAGACGAACACGCAGCACCGCCCACCGTCACGAACAAGTGAACAATGTGCACACGGACATGAACAACAGACTCACACCCCACATGACCCATCACAGACATAGCAACACCCAAGGAGCCATGTCTGCATGCACAAGCCACACTGAATATAGTCCCACACGGCAGCCACTGTGCAACTCATTACACACAACCGAAACACCATTGAAGTCCTGTCCATGTAGCCCCTACTGCCTGTCAACCACACACCCCACAACTACGCCTATGTAAGACAAACAACACTAGACGCAACAGAGCGGAACAACAGAAATGCACACGAACACCACTGAACCCATCAAACTCACAGACACACCATGCACATACAACATACCATCCATCCCATCCGTCAGCCCCGGTCTCATGAAAGGCATGTCATCCGCACAGCTGCCACACATACAGCAGTCACGCTAAGATACATGCCCATGACCAACCATGTGCCAGAAGTCAATGAAGCGCACGACACACTGTGAGCAACAACACACAACATGGGCCACACCCCCGAGCACTGCAGTGATGCACATGGCACAGGGCAGCACGCACACCAAGGAGATGGGACAACTGCAATACGTTGGCTGGCACACAACTATCACTCACTCATAACGATGCGTCCAATGCCATGTCCAGTAATCACAACAGACAGCAAATATGCAGGCCATGTCAAGCATGCACACACCTCAAACCATGCACTGTCATGCTGCCACAACACATGTCACGTTCGGCACCCATGGCTCACAGCATGTACCCCAAAAGCATATCCCCTCCCAAATGCGAATCTGGGGCATGGCCCCCATGTTGCCATATGCGTTCCTAAGCGTTCCATTTGAACCCCAAATGCATATCCCTCCCAAATGCGAATCTGGGGCATGGCCCCCATGTTGCCATATGCGTTCCTAAGCGTTCCATTTGAACCCCAAAAGCATATCCCCTCCCAAATGCGAATCTGGGGCATGGCCCCCATGTTGCCATATGCGTTCCTAAGCGTTCCATTTGAACCCCAAATGCATATCCCCTCCCAAATGCGAATCTGGGGCATGGCCCCCATGTTGCCATATGCGTTCCTAAGCGTTCCATTTGAACCCCAAATGCATATCCCCTCCCAAATGCGAATCTGGGGCATGGCCCCCATGTTGCCATATGCGTTCCTAAGCGTTCCATTTGAACCCCAAAAGCATATCCCCTCCCAAATGCGAATCTGGGGCATGGCCCCCATGTTGCCATATGCGTTCCTAAGCGTTCCATTTGAACCCCAAATGCATATCCCCTCCCAAATGCGAATCTGGGGCATGGCCCCCATGTTGCCATATGCGTTCCTAAGCGTTCCATTTGAACCCCAAATGCATATCCCCTCCCAAATGCGAATCTGGGGCATGGCCCCCATGTTGCCATATGCGTTCCTAAGCGTTCCATTTGAACCCCAAATGCATATCCCCTCCCAAATGCGAATCTGGGGCATGGCCCCCATGTTGCCATATGCGTTCCTAAGCGTTCCATTTGAACCCCAAAAGCATATCCCCTCCCAAATGCGAATCTGGGGCATGGCCCCCATGTTGCCATATGCGTTCCTAAGCGTTCCATTTGAACCCCAAATGCATATCCCCTCCCAAATGCGAATCTGGGGCATGGCCCCCATGTTGCCATATGCGTTCCTAAGCGTTCCATTTGAACCCCAAATGCATATCCCCTCCCAAATGCGAATCTGGGGCATGGCCCCCATGTTGCCATATGCGTTCCTAAGCGTTCCATTTGAACCCCAAATGCATATCCCCTCCCAAATGCGAATCTGGGGCATGGCCCCCATGTTGCCATATGCGCTCCTAAGCGTTCCATGTGAACCCCAAATGCATATCCCCTCCCAAATGCGAATCTGGGGCATGGCCCCCATGTTGCCATATGCGTTCCTAAGCGTTCCATGTGAACCCCAAATGCAAAGTACAAACCAGACCCAGGATGGGCCAGGAGCCCGCATACACCAGAGTCACAATGAGTAGGGGCACAGCAACACACCCATCGGCATGGCCAATCCGTCCCATGCCACATGTGCACAGCACACAGTCCCATTGCCTAGCACACACAACTACAGATGCCACAGCCACACACTCGCCTCCGGGAAACCCATGTACGAGATTGCACGAACTGCCAATGTCAGACGACAAATACATACTTCGCCAGGTGCAACACAATAACAAATCTCTTTCTCTCCACAGGTGACGAACTGCCGGATGCTGGGGATGGAGACAGCAGCCAGCACAGCCAGCCCACAAGCCCCCAACGAGGACACACAGATCTGGAGGATCTGTCCTCCTCTTCGGACACGGACCACCAAGCAGGCCCATCTGGCGTGGCAGGGCCCAGCCGCTCCCCAGGACCCCTCCTACCCACCAACCCATCATCCAGGGATGCTGAACAGTCCCAGCCCCCTGCTGCCACTGTCGTTGCGGCCACACCCACGGTCATTGTGGCCACTACCACTGCCGCAACCGCCACCATCGCCGCACCGACCACCACCGCCACCACCACCACCACGTCTTCGCTGGCACCAGCCCCAGCGCAGGTGGTGGCCCGGCCAACTGGATCCACCCTGGGAGCCACAGCGAGGACCGTGGTGTGCAATGTGGCTAGTGGGCAGGCCGGTGGCAGCAGGACTGGTAGGAGGAGCAGGGTCAGGGAAACGCCAGCCTCCCCTGGGAGCCATGCCCTGCCTCAAATGGCCAGAGTCCTTGGGGCCTATGAAGAGGCCCAAGGACAATGGGCCAGGTCTGCTACAGACACGCGGGAGGTGCTGGGGGTGCTGAGGTCCATGGACGCCCATATGGGCCAATTCGTGTCCCGTATGGACCAACTCGTGGACCTCATGGGCCAGCTGGTGGTGGCGGTGGGGTCACAGGCAAGGCCAGCAACACCACCTCCGCCACCACCTGCTAGGGCGCAGGGTCGGGCAGCAGTGTCCACTTCCCCTGCGTCCACAGCCAGTGAGCACACCTCACCCACCACCAGCAGGTCGCCACCACACACCCCCCTCCCAAACTTGGAAGGGGCCGTCCGAAGAGGAAACAGATCTCCCGGGAGGACTTCGCACGCTCCAGTCGCAAGTGAGGCAGCCAGCCAGCCTTCCGCCAGCCTTCCTTGACCAGCCACTGCATTGACTTGCTCTACGATCCCACTCCACACAGCCATCTGGATGGCATGTGTGTGTTGGACTATGGACATAGAACCAGTGGGTACACCCTGATCATCACGCAGCCATGACCGACAGCTCATTGTCACTGCACGCACCACTTTTGTCATCACCTTACACACAATCACATGTCACAGTTTGTAATAAATGCACCTTTTTCACTAACTGCTGTTTGTGCCCTGTGTTTTATTTGTACAGAATACAACGGCCACCTTGGGCGGAAAGGCACCTGATGCGTGGCATGGCAATGGAATCCGGAGGGCCTGTAGGGACCTAGGGGTGGGAGACAGAACAGGAGCACATTCAATGAGTGTGTCACACACCCATCACACAGTACATGTCAACAACTACAAGCAATGTACACACATCGCACAGAGCAATAGGGCACAATGCCACAGCCACCAACAGTGGCATACTACCCTGGCCATGGAGCGTTGACACACAGCACGCAGTGAACAAACGGCCACCCTGACACAGCACACACACACCTGCACAGATACAGCCACATCAGCCGTCGTACATGGACACTCACCGTCAAGTGAAGTAGCGGGCGATGAGCTGCTGCCGCACATTACCAGCTTCCTCCTCTCCGCTGTCCTCCTCACTCGAGCTGTCCTGGTCTGCGGGCTGGGGCCCTGGTTGATCTCCGTCATCCACGATGAGGGGGATCTGCTTCCGAATGGCCAGATTGTGCAGCATGCAGCACGCCACCACTATCTGGCACACCTTCTGTGGGGAGTACGCCAGTGCACCCTCGGTGCGGTCCAGGCACCTGAACCTGGACTTGAGGAGGCCAAAGGTACGCTCGACCACACGTCTGGTCCTCCCATGTGCCTCATTGTATCGATCGTCTGCTGGGGTGCGAGGATTCCTCAATGGACTGAGCAGCCATGCCCCATTCGGATACGCAGAGTCACCTGGGTGTGAGGGACACAGAGAACCGTTGCTATTCCAACTGGACAGGGGACAGCATCGCACAACCAGCACGCTACACCACTCCACATACTCACCGACAATACAGCCACGATCCTGTTGCAGATTGGCCATCAGTCGTGGCAAGATGCTGTTGCGCATTATGTGTGCGTCATGGGCCGAGCCTGGAAACTTGGCACACACGTGGGTGATCACCATGTCCGCAAGGCACACCACTTGCACATTCAGGGAGTGCGTGTGCTTCCTGTTGCGGTACAGGTGCTCAGTGGCCTGTGGTGGAACAAGGCCAACATGTGTGCAGTCAATGGCTCCCACGACGTGTGGGATTCTGCCAAGGGCATAGAATGCACCCTTCACTGCCGCCAATTCACGAGCCCTGGGGAATCTGATGTACCTGTTCCGGTACAGCATCATGGCTGCCAGTACATCCCTCAGCACCTTGCTGAACATGGGCTGGGACATCCCTCCTCCACTGCCCACTGTGTGCTGGAATGACCCAGTGGCGAAGAAATGCATGGCGGCCATCACCTTAGCCGTGGGGGTGACAGCAGTCGGATACACCCTGCGGGGACGGAGATGGGGCTCTAACATGGCACACAGTCGATGCAGGGTTGGCCTGTCCAGCCGAAACTTCCTGATTACCTCTGTATCGTCCATGTCCGCCAGCAATTGGTATGGGCGGTCAATGTTCGGTCTCCGCCTGGGTTAAATGGCAGAGGACACATGTCAAAGCAACACGGCACATAGCAATTTCGCATACACATCACTGACATGACTGAGCAAGCACATGAGCCACAGCCCAGCTGTCAAGCTGGGACGGCACGGCCACAATACACTTACACAGGTCTCCCAACAATGGCAATGGCAAGTGGGACATACCACTGCCATGTGCATGCACATGGGGATCTAGGCCCCAATGACTTGCGGGGCGTGCTGATGGGGACTGACTGCATATTCGTCAAGCGGCAACGCCACGGCAACATGAGTGTCTGCTGAGCATGGAACTGCTTCCGAGGCTGGATGAGTATGGCACACGACGACGACGATGTGGGCACGGGCTGAGCGGCCAATACAAGTGGGACCTGTGGCACGAGGGGATATGAGACAGTAGTAGGTGTCAGCACTGCACCCTATGTACAGCACTGTACGGATCACAGCTCCCGAAACATTGACTGGTGTCCACATTGACAGCCCCATGCCAAGACGGCTGTGTGCTTGCAGTCACACGTCACAGGTGAGAGGTTACATTGCACGTGCCAGGTGGCAGACGTACATAGTGGGAGCTGGCATGTGTGTGCATGTGTCTCCTGTTCAGGATCCACCAGATGGGCGCTGACTCTGTACTGACCATTGGACACAGCATGTTCCGTGGAAGGCTTGTGTGTGTGGGATGGTGGCACTGGATGTGCCTCCGTTGGGTGGGGGGCCATGCACAGGGTGGGTACGTCGATGATTGCGCATTGTTGGTCACGGTGGGTGCACCAACTAAGATGTGTTGCCCTGTGTTCAATTCCTATGTCCGCATGATGATGGACTGTGGATGTGGGCAGACTACACATTGGTCGATGTGCTGTCTATATGCATGTGCCTTCACACCAGGCACAGCTGCCCCTGCACATGTGACCCCTGCTGGACTCGCTGCTGGGTCTGTGGAGCTGATGCACCTTCTGCGCGTGGGGCGGACAGCTCTCCTCACTTCCCTCATTGCGCATGTCATGTCTTTGCCGCAGGTGACATGGATCATGGAGGGCCCACATGTACGCGTGGGTAGGCTACACATGATTGTTCACTGGTCGCCACCCCCAGTCAGTGTTTCGAATGGGAATGTTGTCGTGCTGGTGGTATGTTCGATGTGGCGGATGGGCGGGCCTAGGTGCGGGCTTACATTCCGGACATGGGGGGTAGTTGGATTGGCGACTAGTTGCAGTACACACGGGACACGTCTCTTCCTTTCCACATCTGGGTCATCCCTTGTACTAACTGACAGTGATACAGTCATCTTCGCCCCTGCCCTCATGTCCTCCCCTCGCCCCCAATATGCATGCTCACCTGCGAGGCTAGCGCTTGCACAGGCAGCCCCAAGCTCGCACCAGAGAGGGCAAGGAGTGTATGTGTGGGTCCAGTTGCACGAGTGGGCTGTCTCAGGGTATGATGTGTGGCGGGACGCCCGTCCACCTGCGTGGTGCCCCAAATGGAGACCCGGCCTGCATGGACTATGCATCACAGTCTTCGCCTTCCGGATCCGCCACCTGCGACACCCAGTGGCTGTGGCTGCCCTTGCGGCCAGGCCGCGTCCATCTGTGGCTGATGGCCCACACATTCACTCTTTGGCCTCTCTGGGGAGGGCTCTGGGGTGGTGGCGCACGCGCTTGCACTTAGTCGCAATGGCATGTGGCGTGGTTGGTATGATGGGCAATGGATGGGATGGTGCGAGCCACCTCCTGTGACGTCAGTGCTGCTCGTGCTGTGGTGCGTCCCCCCTACACTTCCATCTGACTTGTGCCATGCTAGACGTTGAGGTTCTATTGCCTGCGTGACATGACCAGGAGGAGCGCGAGGAGACCTCTCACACACCATGCTCCACTGCCATCCCGTGCCCTGTATCGCCTGTGCGGATTGACTATGTTGGGGTTACACCTGGTCGACTGGGGCTGTGTGTGCCTTGTCAAGGGGCATGGCGGGCGCACAACAGGATCCAGCTTGTCCACAGAGGGTGGGCTGAGGTGCGCCTGGTACCGCTTTGTACGTGTGCCCGGCAGCTGTGCACACACGTGTTCACTCCCCCGACAGGTGTCCTCTCACAATGCCCTGGGAAGCGGTGGTGTACTGTTCATGACCCCTCCCAACACGGCGTGCTCCAACTTGGCATGTGCGCATCTACCCGTCGCACCCACCCACCTGAGCACTGCGTCCATACGACTTCACACGACACATGTGTGTCTTCCACAGTAGTGCTACTCATTTGCGTTGACATCCAATACCAGTGGACTACATGGTCATGTCACGACTGCCGTGTACTTCACATACTCTCATCCTCTCTCATTCGTACTTGTGAAATGAGTCAGCGGAGACAGTTTTGGTTTCAAACATTATATTGAGTCTTCTGTCCTCTGTGATGCAGTATAGTGGACACTACTGGCAGCGGAATACATGTTGAGGATATACTGAGCATGATTACAAATGGGATAGGGTGTGGGGTTACATCTGCTTGGCCAAGGCTGTGCTAATGTACATTTACGTATAGCTGCGGAGCTGCGGACTTTGACACAGACGGTATACATGTAGCCTACCAGACCGCTCGGCATCATGGGCACAGTCCATCTCAGTTCCATGTGACAGGTTTGCTGCGGTTGTTCCTCATGCACGCGTGCATGTGAGATGACATCAGGGCATGTGCTTGCGTGCATGCAGTGGCGTGCCACTTGTTGTTGCACTGTGGTGGTTACTGGACATGTCACAGTCACTGGGGTCGTGTTGTTGTTGTATGCACTTGTCGTCCATGCAAAGGTCCTGGTATGGGATTCCCGGGCGGGGGTGGGAGGGTGCAGCACCCACAGACTCCAGGCGACCTATTCATGTCCACTGAGCGGTGTGTGTGTCCATGTGCGCTGGATCCATGTTGTGTCCTGGTTGTTCGTGCAGTTCCGTCCATGTGGGTGCGATACACAGAGCCCATGCCACTGCCTCCCACGATGCATGCGGTGTTCCTGGATGTGATGGGGAACAGTGTGCATGTCCCGGTCATATCCGATGTCATGGCGATGTCGTTGATGGTGTGGTTACAGTTGCCGGTCGTTTGGTATGGCTGTTGTGGTGGTGACTGTCCAGTCCGTGCGGAAGCTGAGCATGGGTGCGGGGTTGGACTTCATAGGTCACTCGGGGAACCTGCGTTGTGGTCCGACGTATTTACAGGTTGTCAGGTATGCGATGCCGTCCAGCAGGGCTTCCATGTCATTGGTGGTGTACATGTTTGCCAGCCAATGAAGCGGATGGTGGCTCTCAAGGTGTTGTTCGTAAGTTGTCCCTTGGAGGACCATGATGGGGCATGCTGGGTGACATTCGATGTAGCTGTTCTCGATGATCCGTCGTGTGGAGGCACAGTGGTCCCATTTCAGTGCGGGTGCGATGTTGGCCACATACGCCATGCCCCCATAGGCAGAGCAGGCCCTGTCGTGTGCGTCCAGAGGGAGGAGTAGTGGTAGCAGGTCCGCCTTCAGACATGCCGGGTTGGAGAGGCATATCTCGACGGGATGCTGGTAGGGACACCTCCGACAGTAGAAGACGGGCATGACGCAGCTGAACAATGTGATGCGGTAAGTCAGTCGGTAACTTACGTTCAGCAGGGACAGGAGATCGCATCCCAATGTATGTATCGTGTTGGTTTTGTACAGCTTGAGCTGTTCGGCGTAGTTGGGTAGGTGTGTTGCGGTTGCCATTTCGCAGCGGTTCGTTGAGGTGGCGTGCTCCGGCTGTGTGTGCAGTCTGCAATGTGCATGCTCCGGGGTTGCTGTGAGCTCTGTGTAGTCGTAGGGAGACAGGACTTGTGTTCTGTTGGCTTGTTTGGAGGACACGGGCCCTCTTCCCACATGCTTCTCAGACAGTTCAAGGTCAGTGCTGTGTGACTCCTTCCAATTAACTTGCATGTGGCCGACATGGGGGAGTGTTTTCTTCTTTCTTCCCCGTCCGTTGTGTGCTTCTGTGATATGCGCTATCTGCCGTGTGGTCGGTCTCCTCGGCATGCCTGTGTTGGTCTATTCTTGGACAATGGCTGTATTCACCGGCTTCTGTCGTGGGGCTGTGGTTTCGGAGTTGGAATGGAAGGTCATTCAGTGCTGTCTGCTCTCCCTTGTGTGGGCGGCAGCCTGCCTTTCCGCTCTGCGTTGGGCCTTGTGTGTGGATGTTATTCTTGGGCCACCTGTTGTCGGTCCCCGGGCTCTTTGGTGTTCCGTTTCATGTGTCTTGTTCATATGTGCAGGGTGGTATGGGTTTTCAGTGTGGTACTGGCGTTCCTCTTCCCGAAGAGGCCCTGCTTCTCCTAGTTGGTGTTGCCGCCGCTGTGTGCTTCGCCATGTTTGTTACACTGGGGTGTGTCCTGCTGTTGCGTGACTTCACTGACATGTGTGCGTCGGTTGTGTGGCGTTGGGTGTTGTCCGTGAATTGGGCGTTGGGGACATGTCTGTGGCCGGCCTGTCACTTGTCATGTGCGTTCGGGGTGGGGCTGATGTGTGTGCTGCTTGGTTGTGTCCCTGTGTCTGTGTGCGACGCATGCATGGCGCTGCGGTTGGCCTCTGCGTTGTGCGCATGTGTGGCGGCGTCATCGGCGCTTTGTGGCCGTGACGGGGTGGTTGGTTCCTAGACCCAGGTGGTGTGTACACATGTGTTCCGCGATGTTGGGATTTGGCCTGTGTGTCATATGTGGATGCAATGGTGGATGTGTAGTGTACACGCGCTGGTGGGGGTTGTCCGCTTTTTCCGCCCTTGCACTGTGTGCGCTGTTTGCGTGCACTTGTTGTGTGTGTGCCTACCTGCGTCTCCGCGGTACGTTGCGTCCTTGGTGGTGCATCAGCAGAAGCATGGGAAGGGCCTGCAGTGCTGGATTCATGCCCGGGGTGCCGCTTCTTCGTTGTCCGTGCTCTGCGTCCGTGTTACCGCCTCTCTTTCACGTGCGGTGTCTCTTAGCCGTGGGAGCCGTTTGTTTGCGGCATCGTAATTTATGCACCGGGCGGGACGTGTTTCGTCGGACGGTGTGTGTCAGTTGGGCTGCGCCGCTACGTGTACGGGCGCACTTTGATGGCGGACGGTGTTGCTGGCTTGCCGGCGGTGTTTGGCCTACTTTTCGCATCGTAATTGGGCGGGCGTGTGGACTGCTGCGTGCTGTCGGTAACTGGTGGTTTTTGCATCCGCCAGCACGGCGGTTGTGCTTCCGCCCGCCATCGTAATGGGCCCCATAGTCGTTAAAAATATCGAAATTAAGGTAAGTAATATCGATAGTTAAAATATCGAAGTACATAATATAGGCATTAAAAAATATCGAATTTTTTATAATATCGAATTTTTTCTAAGTGTATTGTATGTTAGTATATGTGTTAAAAGTGTATATTAGTTGTTGTAATGTATGTTTAATTTTTTAAAAGCAATGAATTTTGTTATTTAATTTTTGCGTAATTTAATTCCGTAGCGGGTAGTGGGTTTATAGGGGAATAGGGTGGGAAGTAATTTAATTAAAATTAAGTACATATTAATAAATATTAATTGGTATTGATAATTAATTTATTGTTAATTAATTATTAATTGGTAATTAAATTTTATTAATTGGTAAAAAAAAATTAATTGATTAAATGGTAATTATCTTAATTCAATTAATTAAATAGTTGTAGCGGGATGTGGGTTTATAGGGGAATAGGGTGGGAAGTAATTTAATTAAAATTAAGTACATATTAATAAATATTAATTGGTATTGATAATTAATTTATTGTTAATTAATTATTAATTGGTAATTAAATGTTATTAATTGGTAAAAAAATTAATTGATTAAATGGTAATTATCTTAATTCAATTAATTAAATTGTTGTAGCGGGATGTGGGTTTATAGGGGAATAGGGTGGGAAGTAATTTAATTAAAATTAAGTACATATTAATAAATATTAATTGGTATTGATAATTAATTTATTGTTAATTAATTATTAATTGGTAATTAAATTTTATTAATTGGTAAAAAAATTTAATTGATTAAATGGTAATTATGTTAATTCTATTAATTAAATAGTTGTAGCGGGATGTGGGTTTATAGGGGAATAGGGTGGGAAGTAATTTAATTGAAATTAAGTACATATTAATAAATATTAATTGGTATTGATAATTAATTTATTGTTAATTAATTATTAATTGGTAATTACATTTTGATAATTGGTAATTTTTTTTAATTCATTAATTGGTAATTAGTGTTATTAATAATATTTATTAGTATTGATAATTAATTATTTTTAGTAAAATATTAAAATATTACTTTCCCTACTGTTGCACTCTCTGGAGTGGGAATAGTAATTATTACCCCTACGCTATCCAACGCTTTCCCTACTGTTGCACTCACTGGAGTGGGAATAGTAATTTTTACCCCTACGCTATCCAACTCTTTCCCTACTGTTGCACTCTCTGGAGTTGGAATAGTAATTATTACCCCTACGCTATCCAACGCTTTCCCTACTGTTGCACTCACTGGAGTGGGAATAGTAATTTTTACCCCTACGCTATCCAACTCTTTCCCTACTGTTGCACTCTCTGGAGTGGGAATAGTAATTATTACCCCTACGCTATCCAACGCTTTCCCTACTGTTGCACTCTCTGGAGTTGGAATAGTAATTATTACCCCTACGCTATCCAACGCTTTCCCTACTGTTGCACTCACTGGAGTGGGAATAGTAATTTTTACCCCTACGCTATCCAACTCTTTCCCTACTGTTGCACTCTTTGGAGTGGGAATAGTAATTATTACCCCTACGCTATCCAACGCTTTCCCTACTGTTGCACTCACTGGAGTGGGAATAGTAATTTTTACCCCTACTCTATCCAACTCTTTCCCTACTGTTGCACTCTCTGGAGTGGGAATAGTAATTATTACCACTACGCTATCCAACGCTTTCCCTACTGTTGCACTCTCTGGAGTGGGAATAGTAATTTTTACCCTCCCGCTATCCAACGCTTTCCCTACTGTTGCACTGACTGAAGTGGTAATAGTAAATTTTACCGTCCCGCTATCCTACGCTAAAAATATTGAATATTTTTTATAAATATTACGTTAATATATTTATGTATTAAAAAATTAAAATGTATGTTTATTTTTTTTAAGTTACATTAATTATTTATTAATTTTAAAGTTATTTAAGTATTTTTAAGTATGTTTTAGTTAATTATATATATTATTTCATTAATTTTACATTACTTTTCATACATTTAAAAAAATCGATATTTTGACTGACTATATTTTTTACAACTATATTTTGGAGTCGATATTTTTGTACTTACCTGTTTGTAGATAGGGAGTCGATATTTTGGTATTCGATATTTTTACTTCGATATTGTTGTAGGTCGATATTCTTGTTATCGATATTCTGTCAGTGATCCATCATAATGATACAGGAAATATGGGCACAAGTCAGTGTCCCTCTCATAGAGTTCACAGAATATAACAAACTGGCTCAGAAAAGTAGTCCCTTTGGAAGGGCAAAGAGCTGCCTGACAGTATACGTCAACTCCATTTTGTCTGCAAAGATCACAGAATTAAAAATGAAAGCACCCTGGCTTTTGGGTATGCGTTTGGAGAGCTGGGCCTAGCATCCTTGTGTATCCCTGGTGTTAGTGAATGTGTATTCCAACCCAAAGAGGAAAGCCACAAAAGAAGTTTGCTGCATATATGCTGCAGCTAAAAAACATGTGTTGTCCGTCGTACCGGCTAGTTACCGGAAATTTCAATCTAAATTTTTTCCCTCAACCAAGTGAAGAACATGTTGAGATAAGTGGACCACTCCCAGTTGAGATTTTGCCACGTTATAAGCGAAGAGACAAGACTAGGGAAAAATTAGCCAGAGCATGTGAGCTATCTGGCCTCATCGTCCTGAACGTCCAGCTGCCAGGTGATACTCCACCAACATGGACAAGATAATCTGGCATGTCAGTCTCCTACTTAGATTACACGTTGGCAAGCCATTCACTATATAACCAGGTGGTGAACTATAGAATCACCCACTGCCAGGAGAGCGACTGTCATCCACCGGAAATCTTCATTGGGATTACAAAGTGCAATCATGAGCCTGCAACAATGCTGTTGGGAGACGTCCGTACCAAAAATCGAAAACAGGTAAAGTGGATCTCTAGCACGGTAAAGGAACTGCCGAAAGAAGCTGTGGAATACTTGGAGACCATTGCCCACATGGAACCCCAACCTGATATCAGCCTGGGAAATTTTCACCGATTATTTGACATCTACATACCCCGCAAAACATGTTAATAAGGGGGTGCTCTTTGAGCCCCGTAAGTCCTGAGTCATGCCAAGATCTGTCCGCCTGATGAGAAATAAAGTAGGCAAAATTCTCAGGCAACTGCGGCGCTCCTCAGCGGACCAAGAGCTTTTACAATCTCTGAGAAAGGAGAGAAGATCACTAAAAAAGGAGGTATGGGCCTTTAAAAGAACCAAACAAGAAACCCTATGGGCCAAACTCCTGTATGCCTCAAGGACAAAAGACTCTAAGAAATTCTGGAAGCTGATCAATGATATTGAAAAAGGACCAAGGGCAGCTCACAACACAAATATATATGAAAATGGTTTAGCAGAACACCTGAAGTCACATCTTACAGAAAAGGTACATGATGTAGCTGGCCTGGAGTTGTCTCAGGGGAATGGTGTGTGAACAACGTCACTGAGCCACTAGAGTACATTTGGCAAGTGCTGCCACAAACTGAGATCTGCCACTAAAGGCTCACTAGCCAGCTTAGTCTGGACCAAAATTAACCTCCAAAGAGGTACTGGTGAAAACAAAAAATACCTTGAAAGAACCATAGAAAAACTCAGGCTGAGCGAGCTATGGGGCCTCGATGTATCCGCCCAAGCTTTCAGTAAGTCGCTAAACAAAAGCATTGAGATGCAAAGCTGGATGGAGGACAAAGGAGCAGTGGCTAAGTGGTCTCACGGGTGGCTGGTGCTGAAATCCTACGACGATCAAAAGGATCTCCCTTTGCTGGAGGCTACCTACTCCTTGAAGGTAGAAACAGAAACAGCAGCTGTTAAGGCTGGGAGAGATCCCCACCCTGGGCCTTATACCAAAGTGACAGGAAGAAGTTCAATGGGGGTACACAAATTACCATTTTTGTCAGCAAACAACTGAGATGCTGCAGTATATCCTATGCATTTGCCCCTGTCTAGCCCATCAGCGGAGATCACTACTGAGTTTAAGGTACTAGGGATCAGGACATGCAGATCTGCAGTAGTTGAGTCATTGGACCCATGGAACACATTGCTTAACATCCAACTAGTGCAATTTTTTTTCCATTTTTAAGGCCCAAGTTAAGAAGAATCCAAAGGCTCAGACGGGGCTGAGCCTGTTGGCCAAGAGAGGCCACTCCAATAGTCCAGGGAAATTACTCATGTTATGATGGGCTGCTAGGTGGGAATCTGGATCACTGGCTCCCTATCCCACCACATGGGGTGTTGCCCTTAAAGTTTTGCACTGTTTGCACACAGGTAGTGCACCATACTAGGGACTTATAAGTAAATTAAATTTGCCAATTGGGTATGATCCAATATTGCCATGTTTTAGAAGAGAGAGCACATGCACTTTTAACTGGTAAGCAGTGGTAAAGTGCTCAAAGTTCTAAGGACAGCAAAAATGAGGTAGGAAAAAATGGAGGAGGAAGGCAAAAAGTTGGGGGGAAGATCACTCTAAGGCTGACAAGTCTAACACATTGGCTCAGTACAACCTTGACTGTCAGTTTGACGTGGCCTGGCTCAACTCCAAGCCGTCTTTTTTCAGGATAACATTGGTATCTGAACGAGAATCAACAACAAGATGGTGGTGCTGCTTTAACATTTTCTAAGTAAAACTTAGTGGGACAGTGATAATGTATACCAATTGGTCATTCGTTACACAAAACAATAAACTATAGTAGAAATACTACTTTGGAAATGTGCCACAAATGTATTGTCATGCACTAATTTACAGCCTACTTCAAAATTGTGGCATGTAAGGTTGAACATCAAGCATATTTTCCCATGTCCAAGATGGATATTATCCAACAATAAATATGATATGACTGCAGGCTTCATTATAATATTACCGTACCTGATGCTGAGGCTGGTGACAAATGCAGATAGTATGCATGTCTAAATCATACATTAATGTGGCTCATTGATCAACACATACTTAGAAATTAGAGGAGGGAACTACCACATGGACTATGAGACTACCCAATTTACTGCCTTATAAAGCATGTGGATGCCACAATTGGGCCTCAATACGAGTTCCGCACCTATGACACTAGGGGTCCTATTTACTCCATAAGTGTGGAATAAACAAGTATTCCAGGGCCTCATTTATGAGTTTTTGCCGTAGGGCAGCACCGCAGGCCTTCTTGCTGCGCTGCCCTTTGGCAAAAGAAAAGGGAAGGAATGCGCCAAATCTATCGGATATAGCACATTCCTGTCCTTTTCCCCAGCGCTGGCGCACAATGGACTGTCGTGTGCCAACTTTGGCACCTTTGCACCATGGTGCAAGGGTGCCTGTGTTGCAGGAATGATTATTTTTGTGCAGGAAGGGAAACCTTCATGCACCAAAACAATCACAAGAGGCTTTTTCCTCTTTCTTTGTATGCTGCAGAACGCTTGCTTTTTAAAAAAAATATTGCCGCATATCCGTGGTTCAGCTACGTCGCATTTTCGAGGCAAAATGCTTTTTAAAAAGTGATTTTGGCCCTATTGGGGTCACATGGGGACTCCACCACCACACCTAGGAGGTCAGGGTATTCCTACTATGCCCCCTTTTCTTTTTTTTTTCTTTTTTCTTGGGACTCGGCTGAAGCCGACTCCCAAGATGGCTGTCAACACTTCCTGGTTGAAGTGTTTGCAGCCAATCAGATCTCACCTTGAGATCTGTGCTTAGGCTCTGCCCAGATATTTTCTTTTGATTTCCCTAAAAAGTTCTCAACAACTTCTGGATGGATTTACACTGGATAACTGAAAGAGTGATCTGGGAACCAAAATCTCCTTCCTGCCAAATTTGATGTAATTCCATCCAGCGGTTCGGGTTGTAGTAGTGTTCAAAGCACCTATGGGAGTTAACATGGGAAATCATATTTTATTATGCACCCCTTTTTCTCGGTCCCTGCTTGATGGATCACCCCAAAACTTTTCATGCACAACAAGACTCACTATGACTCCTTTTTTGGAACATTTCATAAAGATTAGTCAAACGGTGGCAAAGATATAGGCAAGCAAAAAACCACTTTTTCTATGAAACATGGTCCTAACTAGAACTATCTGCCGGTGACCGCCAGTAGTTTATCTATATATAACCTACTAGTTTTTGTTTTGTTAATAACTTTGGCACCATTTGGCGAATCTTGACGAATTTTTCAAAACTAGTTGCAAGTCACTTCATCTGCTCTCTGGAAAGTTTTGGGGTGATCCGTCAAGCGGGGGCCAATAAAAAGATGGGGTCCAAAAACGCTTTTCCCCATGCAATTTAACTTAGAGATTTTAGACACGACTACAGCCCGAACCGCTGAATGGAATTACACCAGATTTGACAGATGATGAAGCATGCCACAAACTGTGGGTGAGGGCAGTTTTTAAATATTAAGCACATGCCACTAAATGCAACAGTATATAACCTAATACTCTTACTTCTCTTCTGTGTGTGTGGATATCTGTAGGGGAGGTTGTTGTAGGAGCTTTTTCTCTCCCCCTTAATTTTGTGTGATTAATTGCAAAACATTTGCCAGTGTCTTCACTAATACTTTATAGGTTTATTGCCCTTGGTGAATATTAAAGTAGTCAGATGTGCCACTTTGATTTCACTTATACAGGGTATGATATATCTATACGTACAAAAACTCACAAACACGTACACACACAATTGTACAAAAACATAAAACATGCAGTTAGCTCTTCCTTTGAGCAGATGGAGTGGTTCTGAAATGAACAGTTTTTTGGGTTGGATTTTTTTCCCAAAAAGTTTTAGATTTTGTAATTTTTTTGATGTGGAACAAAAAAGACAAGGGTAATAAAATGAGTACGGGTAGACAACTTGGAAGAAGAAACTGGCTTCAGTCTTTAGGAAAAATGGAAGATGAGGTGGTGAGATAAAATAAATGTAACAGTTGTGGTTGTTCACAGCATCCATAAACTCAGCAACAAAAGACATTTTCAGTCCCACAGGCATATGGTAGTTGACACAATAAGTGACCATGTCTGGGAGTTTTCGTGACACACCAGGGATGGTAATCTTCTGCTTGGCCACTAAGGGTCCCAAAGATGGTCCAGCTCCTGAGGTTGATCCTGCGCCAACATCCTTCTCTCACATCATTCGGTTATACATCCTCACATGAATAGTTTTAAAATGTTTCCTCATGAAAGACGTTCCATGCTAGTGCTTCTTCTCCGTACTTTCCTTTCTCCAGATGGGATGGAGAAGTGCTTACATACATCAGATTATTTCTTTGAAGGTGGGAAGTCATGTTCTTCTTTTTCTTGTTCTTCCCCTTGTCTTCTTTCTTCTGCAGGAGACATTTTGATGTTGAAACTGTCTTGTTTTGCAGGAAATCCAAAATAGTATGAGGCTGTCCTTTTGAGTCTGTCGCCAGAGAGATGTGAAACCGAAATAACTCATTTAGGGTGTGGTTTGCAATGTGCATGGGTGGGGACTTACTGTAACCAATGAGAAGTTGAGGTTTGGTTGCGTTCCTGGCATCACGGCTGATCCACGGTAGATCTACAGATTCGCTGAACTCATCAAATGAATAAGTATGTTGTGAAACACAAATAGGCTTCCAAATATTAATGTATGGCTATGGTTTCTCTGATGGCAGTAAATTTGTGGGTCCTATATATGATTTTCTTCATTTTTTTAACCGTTTTATTGAATTTAGGGATCCACTGCAAGTTTGTCACAGGACATAGTAGCTATTCACATTCGCAGTGAAGCCATAAAATGAATACAAAAAGAGAAACTGTGTATTGCTTTTTTTAGAAAGACTACATTAGTTCCCTTATACATTTTTAAATTAACAATTAACAAATCAAGGTAATAAGAATAAATGTGTCAATAAAATGTATTTATAAACTTGTAAAGATATATATTACTGAATATAACTTTTTGGTGAAATTGAACTACAAGTTATATTAACAAAACCAGTAAAATTCACCAAAAAAGGTTACAGGAACATTATATTAAGCTCAGATTATACACACACAAAACCATTGAAATTCACAAGTTTTAGTTACCTGAGCTAACTATAACTTATAGCCCTGAAATGCACTGCTTATGACCTCACATATCACATCACTCATGACATGGTCAGTGACATCACTGATGACATCTCAAATTACATCACTTATAGAATCGCTGAAAACATCATTCAGCAACCTAAACTTGAATATACTACATAAAATACCATTTACATTTTGTTAAAGTTAAAGAAGACACAGTTGAGAAATGTACAGCACAGACCTCACTGTAACCTTATCAACTACTGCACTCACTTATCACTTAAGAGACAGTTCTTAGTGGATAGTCCTGTCTCTTCTGAACCACTACTCTAAACACTAATGACCAAAGTAAAATGTCCAACCGTATAGGCTAGTCTACTGCAAATGACAACAACACCATTCATGAACCTGGAAAGAAGTTTTCGTTCAACTATCAGATTTACACAAACCACTACAACATATAACCAGAAGAGAGGTCTTAGCGGACAGGCAACAGTGTCACTAACCACTAGTAAAACTATTCTTCATCCTGAAGAAAAGTGTGAGCAGAGAGGTGAGCCTGTTGTAAATGTCTACTACACTGAGCCATCACCCTAGAGTAAGATTTTAGTAAACAGATGAATGTATTGCAATCAACTACTACAGTAATTCATCACAATGGACAGAGGTCTAAGAAAACTGGCCATTATATCATAAAACAGAAATATACTCAGCCATCACTGTGGAGTGATGTCTCAATGAACAGCTTAGACTGTCATAAAGCAATAACGTACACATACATCAGCAGAGGACATGTGTCAGTGTAGAGACTAGTTCACTGATAAATAGTACACCTGATTTAAAAACTGGATTATAGTTTAGCTGACATATGTTACAAATAGTATCACTCAGTAGTATAAAAAGAACAGTAATAGAACTTATGGCAGTAGCTTAGTATATAGTGCATTTCGCATGACCAAGGGCTTAGGGAAGTAGACTATTTTCTAAAGAGCTGACCACTTAAGAACATAATTTTATGTTTTTAGAAATGATCTCGTTCTGCTTAAATAACAACATATTTCTTTTTGCAGGACAGCTGTACCAGCAAAAGCAAGTGACCGCGATGGGCATGTACCTCACCCCAGCTTTGCAAATTTATTTGTGGGTTTGTGGGAGAAGCATGTGGCCTGGGCAGAGGAGAATGATGAATGGGTGGAAGGCATGGCCCTGTAGGCACGCTATATTGATTAACTGTTTTTAGCATGTAGTGACTCCCGGAAGGCAGCCGAGAGGTACATTGAGAAATGAAATGATAATACCCTCAATCTCCACTTTATGAGTCAGATTAGCAACACAGCAGTACCGTTTCTAGACTTAACAGACTATGTGCAGGATGGCAGACTCCAAACAACACTTTACAGAAGGCCGACAGATGGCAATTCGATCTTACACATCAGAAGTCAGCACACACACAGTCTGATACAAGGTATACAATTTGGCGAATTATTGCCCATTAAACATAACTGCTCCTCACCAATCAGATATGTGCAGGCAGAGAAGGATGCCCTATCTAAATTCAAGTCAGGAAGGTATTCCAGCAAGATACTGAATCAGGCAGCACAAAAACTACAACCCATCAGAAGGCAAGAACTTCGGATGAAAAATTTTAACAGGAAGGAACATGAAGGTGATATGGTGAGGATTATCACAGGTTTCTCGGCAGACTGTGTATAACTGCATGACATTCTGAAGAGAAACTGTAAGATTTTACCAACAGTACCACAGGTAACCCATAGAAAAAGCACCTCCCTTAAGGATCTGCTTGTACATAGTCATTTTACTGACAAGAAGATGGAAAAACCTGTGATTACAGGCTCCTTCCCTTGCACTGGCTGTAAAGCCTGCAAGCAGAGTATAAAAGTAAAGGACTATGAGGTTCCAGGAGAAAGAGAAATAAACACATTACAAAACGACTAAATTGCAATTCCAGTTTTGTGGTTTATTGCTTGGTGTGCCCGTGTGACAGAAAATACGTTGGAAGTGCCATGCATATATCTAAAAAAAGAATTATTTAACATATGCGTGCCATAACAAATGTAGATGCATCATATCCAGTTGCTAGGCACTTCCAGATGGATCATCATTGCAATAGAAATCTCCTACAATTTTCTGTTTAGAACAAGTCCAGATTTACATAAGGGGAGGGGATAGGATCTGAAAATAAATACAACTTGAGTCAAGGTATATTATCAAGATGCAGACCCGGACCCCGAGGGGGTTGAATAGTGATGAGGAGTTATGGACACTGATTGGGTAGACTCTATTACAGGGGCCACAGACATACTGAGGAGTACTCATTGGGTCATCACATCAATGCCCACGAGGGGCCAGAGCCAGTAGGTATCACCAATAGCCCATTCAGGGTGTAATGTCTAATGTGATATGTCTAGTATTAGGGTGATGTATGAAAGCACACATGCAACAGAGGCCCATACAGGGCTGAATAACCTAGGCATTATTTGCACACACATGTAGGACATAATGGATTAGTTTGTGTAGGGAAGCATAGATCACATAAATGTGCTGCATTATTACGGTGATACCATAGGTGTGTGGCATCACACAGCTGAGAACACGCAATGTGCCACCCAGTATATTGTAAAAAATCACACTTTCAGGTAAAACGTAGAACCTTTTAATATGGCATTGTAGAAATGTTTATTGATTGTATTTTTACATGTTTGCAGATTCATTCTGAAATAACAAGATGACCACTAGTCTACCCACAATAGACAAGTGAAATTCACCACTGGAAGTACTAGCACAGTGTTGATGACTGTAAGCTGCCACCCAATCATTATGAGTTCTTGTAATGTGCCGCCAAGTAGTTTGTACAATTGGAATTGTAGGCTGTCACCCATGAATTGTGCAATGTGGCATTGAAGAAAGGGTTCAAGTATGAATTCATTCATGTTTACTGATTACTTCTTTTTTTTAAAGTTTGAGTTTATTGAAAACCAGAGGAAAAAAGAACAGCAATATAATAAGCATAATAAATCTTAGTTAACATCGAGATTATATAAAGGGATAAGAAATGCAACGGTTACAATAAACATGCTGTGTGAAAGAGGGAGTAAAAGAAAAAGGGGAGGGGGAAACAATATATTTTGTCACTACAAAGATTTAAGAAAAACGAGATATGAAATTAAACACTGTAGGCATATTAATACTTAGGAATTAAATACTACAATATAAATACATAGGCATGAACAATAATATCTTAATATTTTAAGAAAAAGACAACATGGTGTATTCACGGCGGTTTCCGGACATCATCCGATGTATTTACATTAGCAGTAGAAACAGTTGAAGAAGCGGACCAGGATAAGTATGTAGTAAGTGGAAGCCATAAAAGATCTCTTTTAATAGCTAGAGAGATAGGGGTGACATAATTGGTGTCGAGTCTGTGATGAAAACACACGGCATTCCACCAGGCTTTGAAAGTAACTTTATCCGCTTGTTTCCAATTTGAGGTTATTAAATGTAAGGCTACAGCTAATAATAAATTTAACAACTTTAAGTTTGATGGTGATTGAGGCCATTGAGGTGACAGTGAGCCTAAGAAAATGTTGGGTAAAGAAAAGGGAACATTAACTCTAAAAATCTTATTAATTTGGGACCAAACTAATTGCCAGAACTGAAAGATATTAGGATAGTCAAATAGCATGTGTTTTAAGTCAGCAGTAGAACAGGGACAGGACCAACAGGTAGGTGGAGTATTAGGAAGAGAAAGATGCTAATGTTGCAGGAGAACGTAATAGACGTTGATAAACAAAATAAAGGGTTTGAGTAGTATTAGCAGCTCTTGATGTCTTATGGATCTTAAGCCACAATTTATCCCAGATGGAGGCTGGCCAGCATTGTGTTAAATCCTTTTCCCACGCCAACTCAGTCTTCAACTTGTGCCTTTCTGAAGGTAATAATAAACATTTGTAAATAGAAGACGCAGAGGGGGAAGTATCTAATAGGGGAAAAATTGTAGAACATGCTGTAGGAAGATTGCGGGTAGTTGGAAGCGTGAGGAGATATTGATTTAGAGAGGGAAGTAGAATTATATTGTGTTTTGAAAGAATTAGGAAGAGAAAATTTAGTTTGAAGGTCAGTAAAGGATAAGGGGTCATTATTACTCAAGAGTTGAGAAATCCAGAGCAAATCTTTGGATCTCCAAGATTTCCAGTAAATGGTAAGTTTTTTAAAACGTAATAATTTATTATGCCAAATGGGCTGTTGAGATAGAGAAGTAATAGAAGGATAAGAAGATGATAAAAGAGGAGCTAAAAGTTTACGAGTGTGAGAAATATTGGAAGAGCTTAAGGAGGAGATATTATTAGTGAAAGCGAGGGTTTCATGAAAGTCAAAAGGGGAGATGAGAATTTTTTCTGTAGATATCCACACTGGGGGATGCGTAGAGAGATCAGAGGAAAGCCAATGGGAAGCTTGTTTTAAGTAAAAGGCATAGTGATAAGATTTAAAGTCAGAGGGGCAGATCTACGAGTTCTGGGGCATCTCTGCAAATCAGCAGGGATGCGCCAGAAAAGATGCGACACGCAATTCCCTCCCTGCGCCACCACGAATGCGTCGCATTTACAATGCGGCGCACCGTGGGGCAAGGATAGGGCGATGCGTGTCGCATCCTGTGGCGTAAGGGCGGCGCATTGCTGGAGTCGTGTTGCAAGCGCAACGCGGCTCCAGCAATGCTCATGGGCGCCCTATGCCTAACATGCTGCGTCACTCCTTACACCTGCTTCAAGCAGGCGCAGGGTTTTGACGTAGCAGGGACGTAAAAGTGACTCAGTGAAATCTTGTAGATTTCACTGCGTCACTTTTACGAGGCGTTCCTGCGACGGAACGCCCACCCTGCGCCGGAATGCCCACATGAAACCTAACGCAGGTTTCATGTGGCGCAGGGCTTTACAACGTGATGCATGTCCCTAGATGCGTCACGTTGTGAGTAAGGCGCAACGTGGCGCATGGTTTACGCCGCCGCTGCGACACAGAAGTGACGCAACGGCGGCGTAAATGTGGCGCATGGGGCTTGTAAATCTGCCCCAGGGAATTTAAGGCCTCCATTAGGTTTGTCTTTTTTTAGAGAGGATAAGGCTATTCGAGGAGGCTTGTCCTTCCAAAGAAACTTCATTAAAAGTGAATCAATTTTCTTAAAATAGTATCCGGGAATGTGCACAGGAATCATAGAGAGAATGTATAGAATCAGAGGGGTGAGCATCATCTTAATCGAATCCAATCGTCCCCACCAAGAGAGAAAAAGAGGATGCCATCTTGTAATAGTGTCATTTAACGTTTTGATAATGTGGTCAAAATTTAATTTTAAAGTCTCAGAGATAGTCGAGGAGAACCATAGACCTAAGTATTTTAACTTGGAAGGTTGCCAAGAAAATCCAGTATGGAAAAAATAGTGCTTAAGGCATAAAACATTGAGGGGCAAGACTTCACATTTATCCGGATTAAGGCGGTAACCTGATAACCGAGAAAAAATGTAAACCTGGTGGAGAAAAGGAGGAAGAGAAGTAGCCGGGTTAGAACATTATCAAAGAATATCGTCCGCGTATACAGACATTTTAACTTGATGTGGACCTAGTTGGAAACCAGTAATCTGATCATCCTGTCTAATTTTAGTTAAAAAGGGCTCTAATGCCACTACAAACAATAAAGGTGATAAGGGACATCCCTGTCGTACCCCTCTAGAGAGAAAAGTAATCCGAAATTTTACCATTAGCAAAAATAGAAGCTCTAGGGCCTGAATATAATAAGGAAATCAAGGAGATCAATTTGGGAGGAAAACCTATCCATTTTAAAGCATAAAACATAAAGTCCCATCCAATCCTGTCAAATGCTTTTTCAGCATCTAAAGCTAAAGCAGCAATAGGCTAGTCTAAGGAAGAGGCCTTGCTAAGGACGTTGAAAAAGACTCTAGAATTATCAGAGGATAGTCGACCCTTTACGAAGCCGGATTGCTCTGGTCCAATAAGTTCAGGTAGGATAGGGTCAATGCGTAGTGCCAAGATTTTAGCAAAAATTGTATAATCTGTATTGACTAAAGAAATGGGTCGGGAGGGGTCTTTATTGTCTTTTGGGATTAAACATATCATGGCTTCTTGAAAAATGCCCTGAGATTAATCGTTTGTGATAAAGGAATTAAATACAAGTAGAAGATTTGGAAGAAGAAGCTTAGCAAAGTGTTCATAGAATTCAACAGTAAACCCATCAGGTCCAGGGGCCTTACCTCGCCGTAATACCGATACAGCATGGGTAATTTTTGCCAAAGTAATATCAATTTCCAGCGAATCAAAATCAATATGTTGGGAAGGAGGAGAATTAATGGATTGAAAATAAGAGGATAAGTCTTATTGAATTGGTTGAGTCTCAGGAGTATATAGATTTTTATAAAAGGAAACAAATTCATTTAAAATATCGTCGTCTTTAAAAAGTGAAGTTCCAGTTGAGCTTTGCAAAGATTCTATTCTAGTTCTTTCCTGCCTTATTTTTAAGTAGTTAGCCAGTAACTTCCCCATTTTATTTTGACCTCCATAATAGCGAGATCTACATTTCAAAAGGTATGAGGAAGCAGCTTCTGTGGATAGTCTATTAAAAGTAAGCTTAGCATCAATAAGGTCTTTTAAAGAAGATTCAGTGTTGGAATGATAATAAGCGTATTCTAATTGTTTAATTTTAGTGAGTAATTGAGTAGTTTGTTTTTCAAAAACTTTTTTCTTCTGTGAGACAAAATTCATTATGAAACCCCTCGCGCGTGCCTTGAAAGAATCCCAAATCATTATAGGAGAGGAATCCGGAGTTGTATTAATAGCAAAAAATTCGGAAGCAAAAGAACTGAATTGGCTAGAGAAATTAGGGTCTGCAAGTAATGAATTTTTAAAACGCCATCTACCAGCATGTGGGACGAAAGGTATCAAATCAAAGTCAACAAAAACCGGGGCATGATCTGATATTAAAATAGAACCTATCTCGGACTGAAGGACATGTTGAGCTAAGGATTTACTTAAAAAGAGGTAATCAATATGGGATTGTGATTGATGTGGGGGTAAATAGTAACTGTATTCTCGAAGATCTGGATGACATAGCCTCCAGATATCGACTAGAGATTTACGGCGTATGGTGGAGGTAAATTGTGAATGCATTTTAGTGTTTACAAATTTAACTGGAGAGTGTCTGTCCAATATGGGATCATGAATTTGATTGCAATCACCACCAAAAACAATATAATCATTGTCAAACAAAAGTAATTTATCAGAAACCTGTGTCCAAAATACTTTGTCAAAGGAGACTGGGCCATATACATTAAAGATAACTAACAGTATTTTATCTATAAGTAATTTGACAATAACCCAACGACCATCAGAGTCAGATTCTTGATGAACAACTGAAACGTGAAATTTTTTATGACAGAGAATCAAAACACCATTTTTCTTACCCAAAGCCGGAGAAGAAAATACATTGCCAACCCAACATTTCTTTAACTTAGAAGCTTCAGTTTCAGATAAATGTGATTCCTGAAGTAATGCAATGTCAGTTTTTAATTTAGCTAAATGGGTTAACACCCGTTGTCTTTTAATGGGATTACCTAATCCCTTAATATTCCATGTAGTAACTCTGAATGTGACCGGAAAGTAATAACATAAACAATTATTAAGCGTACAGTGATATAACCAATCTTAAAATTGAGAAATAGTGAAAGGATAAGAGTATAAAGATAAAAGTATTGCTTGATCAGGAGAGAAGGGAAAGAGCAAGTAACAGAATAAACAGTAAAGAAACTGGGAGAATAATCCAGGTGATAGCCCAAGATGAAACTTATTGATAAAAGCATGAACAAACAATATGTTTACATGAGTAAGAATAAAGTTACAATATGATAGGTAAGAGGAAGAAAAGTGAAAGAAATGGAACAATTGAAATATGAAAGAAAGCAAACTGAAGAAAAGGTTAAGGTAAAAAAATAAAAGAAAGAGATGATAAGAAGGAACTATAGAAAAGAATACCAAAGAAAGAAAGATAAGAGAACGAACAAAAAGACAGTACAAGCCATACAAATGACGACTGAAGGACATACCTACAAACACAAGACGAGATGGGGGATGGGGGATTGCAACACCAAAAGACGACGACAACAGCGCTGGAACTCCACTGAACCCCAGGGGAACCACGAATGAGAATGTGAATATGTAAGGGAGATCATACGGGAAACGGATAGCGGGAAAAATACACCTGTATATAAAGGAAAGAAAAATGTTATGAAGAAGGAGTTGACCTAGAAAGAGGGATAAGAAAGAATATAGATAAAAACGACTTAATACAAAAGCATTACAAAAATACAGCAGAACAACAATTAGGAAGTTACGTAAGCAAGAAAACAGTCAACAGGACGAAACAAAAAAATAAATCAAGTAGATTTTGACATATCTATGAGATCAGCTCCATGTTGATGAAGAAATTCCTGCAAAGCAGCCGGCTCTTCAAACGTAGTAGTCTTTTCTTTGTAGGTGACTTTGAATATGCAGGGATGGATCAGTCCAAATCTGGTATTAATAGAGCGTAACTGAGGACGGAGGTCAAGAAATTTTTTCCGACGATCTGCAGTAACTTTAGCCACATCTTGAGAGAAGAATAGACGATGACCTTCCCAGAAAATTTGTTTTTTGGATTTGACCGCCGACAAAACTTGCAGAAGGTCAGTATATTGCAGGAAAAACATGATGACTCCATGTGGTCTTGCAGATATCTTAGGACCAAGTCTATGAGCTCTTTGAATATTAAGTGGAGAAGTAGCAGGTATGTCTAGGAGCTTAGGTAGAAACGTCTGGAAAAAGACGGTAGGATTGGATCCTTCAATATTTTCAGGAAGACCGTAAATTCGGACGTTGTTTCTGCGATTTCTATTTTCTAAATCTTCTGTGTGCTTTTTGAGGAGAGATATTTCAGATTCTAGAGATGAGATACGCGAGCATGAGGATTGAAGAAACTCTGTTTTTTGTTCCACTACAAGAACACGTGATTCCAGAGAAGACCATTTGTCATTCAGAAGTTGAAGCGTTTTTTTGGTTTCTTCCACAAAGGGCTTCAAGACACGAATTTCCTCAAGAATTACATCCAAAGGAGCTGAGGAAGAGTTCACTGGAGATGGGGGGTCTTTTTTCGGTCTCTTGGTGGAGATCACAGATATTTTGCTTGGAAGTTTTGGAATGGCGCCTGGAGCGTGGTCAGAATTCTTAGGAGCGGTATCCTCCATTTCGTTGTGAATAGAGTCTGAGTGCGTAATGTGTTTGGTGGAAGTAGATAATTTAAGGTTCTATTGTTTCCCCATAAAAGAGAAGAAAAGGGTTTAATAAGCAGTGCGTAGTTGGAGCTTTAAAAGCAGAAATAGGCACACAGTGAGGTAAAGAAGATTTCAACTCTAAATAAATAGAGCGTAATGAAGAATGACGGAAAATCGCAGGGTCCACCCCGTTAATCAATTCAGACACTGTAAAAAATAGGTCGTAGAGATATATAGTTCACAAAATGAGTACATTTAAGCCTTCCAAATTGTAATAAATAACCCTCCTCTCATGAAAAATGACATACTCTGAGGAAAAAGAGCACTGAAAGAAGAAGGAAAAAGCGAGGCAAAACATATCTGTTTTCTCTGAGTGAATGTACCAGCTGCATATGTCTGTTTTCCCTGAATGAATGAGCCAGCTGCATAAAAACAGAAAGAAACACGTTGGAGAGCATCAAAAAACCCTCCTAAAGAAGAAAGCCTTGAGTCATATAGGTGTGAGGGAAATCAAGGGGTTGTTACAGCTGTGAGGAAAACGAGCATGAAATTCAAAATGGCGGCCGCCACCTCAAAATGCCGAAAATCCTTCGACATCACTGCTTTCCAAAAATGCTGCAGCGTAGAAATAATCAATTCCCACGAGTCACCATATCATGAGGGAGAGATACCTCGAGTCTCAACCCTCGGCGAGTGATAGAAGCGGTCTTAAATCATATACGGGCCCCGCGGTCCGTCAGAGCTCCGCGCCGTCACGCCATCTCAGGACGGCGCTGAAACCACGCCCCCTTTACTGATTACTTCTGACACAATAAATGGCTGCTATTTTACTCGTAAGGCACAAGTGAAACTCACTTGTGCTAGTACGTCCACTCTGTCGATGACTGCAGGCTGCTAGCCAATCATTATGTTTTTTGTATTTAAATGACGACAAGATGCCAGACGTCTTGACGTTGACAAAGGCCAGGTGCCGAAACTTGTCTGTCAAAGTTTCTTTTGTCTTTTATGGCCAATACATTTACTATTTAAGCGACTCTCCGTGAGTGCGTGGCCTCTTTCGCTGAGAAACGGATACTACCTGAAGACCGCCTTCACGCATCATGGCATCCGCTGTGTTAGAGGTGTTGCAGCTTGTGGCAGAAATTGGAAAAAACTATATATGTATATTTATTAATTATTCTTCCATAAATTAATTTTTTTTAATTTATTGTGATGTGTTTTTGTAAATATATACATTTGTGAAGATTGTTTAAATATAGTTCTTATATTTTTAAAGCATACTATATATCTACATGTTGTGACTTAATTGTCGCCATATATATTTTATATATACATATAAACACACGTGTGTGTATATATATATTTTAAAATATTGGAAATAAACATTTGTGTTTTTAAAAACAAAAAAAGAAACGTAATTGAAAAATAAATCAAAGATACAAAATTAATTCAACATATCAAAAACAAAATAAATACATGTAAAATAAATGTGCTTTTCTCCCTACTAACCCACAAAAACAACAACCTCAATAGTACATGGTGAGGGCGTGATTTATATTTTAATTAACTATAACTGCTGGATTTCAGTGCTTTTTGCAGTTAATTTGGTAACCATAGTTTTTTTCAGTGAATTTCACTGTTTTTTTAAAAATATACTTTAAGTTCTTAAGAGCAAAGCTAACCATTACTGTACGTTAAGCTTTGTGTGTTTTTCATGGAATGGTTTTTAAAAACATACTTTAAGTTGCTATAAGCAAGCTAACCATAACTGTAATTTACATATATTTTAGTTGAAAAACTACAGCTACCAATTATAAGCAAAACAACAGAAATCACAAGTTATGGTTAATACCACAATTTGTAACTCACAGAACTGCCATGCAAACCATAACTCATACACCAAGTACAATGATCTTGACCTCACCCTTCATGTGACAGATGCAATTACATATGTTGCAAACAAATGAACAGATGAGATTATATCCCATATGACTAATAGCATTGAAAAAGACAGGGCTATGAATGTAGCATTATTTTTTGATTGATTATTTATTGTTATTTAATTACCTTGTGCTTTTAGGCATTTTATTTATTAGTTTAAATATTGTTAAAAATGGCATTTGGTGTCCTCCCTCCTAGTAATAATTTCACTGTATTACATACTGTGTGAAGTTGTTAGTAAATTATCTTATTTTTTCAATATTTCTCCCTCAATCCTGCATACCCAATATTAATTGCAAACAGTATGTTTTAAGTTTCCATGGTCTAGTCCTCACAAATTGCACCTGACTGTGTCACCATACCATTGCTAAGCCCTGCTTTTTCTCTTGGGACGCTATAACGTAGCCTAAAGTGAGATCATTTCTTTTGGCATAGTGGATGTAGGGAACAATTGAGATGGGATTGTATTTTTTGGCATTATATAAACAAGAGTATTACTCCTGTTTCTCTACATCTGACTGTGACTAGGATCATCTTAATTTTGGATTGTTTAATAGAGTAATGCCCTTTTTTTTTAAAGAACTCTTAGAAGACAATGAATCTGAACAGGCTCTTACTAACTCACATTTTTCTTTTGTATATAATTCATCCCATAAAAAGTTCTAAGTTATTTCAGCTTGAGAAATTGGTAGAATGAATGGTAAGAAAACATTTTGTAAACATTTTCATTCAATTCATGTAGTGCAGTTGAACAAGTTCAGTCTTTCAGTGCAGCATAAGAACTCTGCAAACTTTGTATTTGAGATGGGAGGGTCAGAAACAAAGGAGTGCACCAACTGAAGTCCCTAATCAAAAGCTAAGCGCTGTCTGGATTTCAGAACTGCCAAATCTCCACCTTAGGGTAACGCTTTCTTTACTTAATGTTAAAGTGAAAAAGTTAGATAAAATTGTCTTACTTGATCCAAAAGTGTGGAGTACAGCATGATCAAAGCAACTCTTAGGGGCGATTATGAGTTTGGCAGTCCTACATCAGAAGGTGCAATGCGTCGTCCACTGTAGGACTGCCAAACCTGCGGTACGATCGCCTGCCAGATTAGATCTTCAATCCTGGTCTGGTGGGTGGCCATTCAGCGGTCTGAAATCGGCAGTCTGTCAGGCTTGTAGAAGAGCCTAACATGCAGACCGCCGCTCTCAGAGCACCAACTCCACCTTACGGCACTGTGTGGCATACATGCCACACCGTGCAGGAACTGGGGGTGCAAATCCAGGGGGGCACTACATTTGCCCCTGCATGCACCCCCTGGGTCAAGAGGCAGCAGGGGCTCCTATTAATGCACCATTCGCACTTAGCACACTTTGTAGTTGGATGAGTTTGGGCCATTGGCCTGCGACTGCCCCAATTGAAGTCACAGATCCAAGGCAGAGTCCACCCAATCTTTAACTCCCTTTTAGGGTAACCAATCACAGCAATACAATAAAACTCCCAGTGACTCTCTATCTTGAGCCAAAGTGCAAAGAATGTTGTATCTGAAACAGCTCACAGGCTTACTGATGTTTCAATCACAAGGTGTATCTTGAAAACTGCGTCATTGAGTTGAAGGCATGGATGCCAATCTATTGATCTTCTGGCTAACTAGAGAGGATTCAGATGGCAAATATTGTCTGGATTTAGAGCCTTTTCCTAGTCCCCTCATTTATTTGGCACCTTCCATGTTTGGGGTTGCTGCACACCGGGCTCCTATTCCTTTCCTTTTTCATATATTCCCTCTTAATTGCCTGAGGCAATACACACCTTTCCTTTTTTAATCTCCTTATTTCTGTGTAGGGAGGATAATCTGCAAGTCATTTTGTTCAACTCAATATTACTGCCTCTCTCTTGTGTGTTGACTATAGTGTTTGACTGTTTCCTCTTCTTTTATATTCCCAATATTGCTTTTAGTACTCCTCTACTTACTGTGTCCCAGAGTTCTTGGTTTTGTAAGACCCATATGGTTTACCTTTCAACATTTCCATTGGACACAATTCCCATATGTTCTTTATTAATCACAAACATGCAAATGCTGCAGACATAGTTCAATTTTGCCAATGCTACATAGCTTATATTATAAAATTCTCATTGACTGGGATACCCTAGTACTTCTTGTTTTACTAGAGAGGCAGATAGTATACTAAATGTATCCCATTCAAATGCTTCTATTTCCAAAACTTAGTAATCAATTAGGGTTGGAAAGAGATAGAAATTGATACCCTTGGCTGACCGTTGGGGCCTCTAAGACTGCTTTCTTTATCATTGGTCTCACTGTGAACAATGGTCTAAGAGCCTTCATATTCCCTCACATTAGTAAACATTAAGGCCCAGATTTGTGCTGGGTTGGTGTTAATTTTGCAAAGCAAATCCAATGCAAAGTGCTATGTTGGGATTTACTATCCAGCGTAAATCAGGATTTGCATTGGATAGTATCCCAAAGTAATGCAAAGTTGTACAGTGCGCTGTTTTACATTACATTGCGTCAAGGTGGCATTCTATGGTTGGTGCATGGATGCTCCTGTGCAACCTCTAATGGGTTTCGACACAAATCTCTATCTACAAACAATTGTAGATAGGGAGTTGTGCCAAAATCCTATGCCTCCCCGAGGCAGGTGCAACAAGGAGAATGATTTCATGTATCCTCCTTTTTCCTACTGTGCATGCGTGCTGCATTGTACATCACACATAGAAAGCAGAAAAAGTGCTAAAGGATAGTTTTTTTACTGGAAGTGTTCCATTCTAGTACAAAATCTATCCATTACAGAACATACACACCTTTGCATTATGGCGCAGCCAAAGTACACCAGTAGAGGAAAACAGCACTAAATCTTAGTAGATATAGCGCTGTTCCCCTGTCTCCTTTTCATGCAAAGCAGCTGTTGAATTAAGTTTTAGTAAATCTAGAACAACATTGTTCAGGGGCTAGGGGTGGGGCAAGAGGGGGCAAAATAATGTGCAAGGTATGATTTCATCAGGAGTCCAAGGGTATGTAATGCTACTCCAGACATTTTGGTGAACTGATATCCATTTTCACTCTCCTCCACTGAAGTAAGAACATAGGCTATTCATGCTGGTAAAATTGTTGTGTCTGACATAAGACAAGGTTGATAGGTGAAAAGTTACAATATCTCACAAAATAACTATCTCTAAGACTTACTTTGTAAATTGATATTAAATCCCATTTCCAGTTATAAGGGCAAAGCGTTGAAGTAGGACAATGCAGGAATGCAAGAATTATGGCACAATGCAACAGCTGCATTAGCAAAAGTATATTTTTTTGATATTCTTAAGTCTTAAAAGGTTTTATTTGTGACTAATCAAGAATTCTTGCATGGCAGAAAACAATCCATGTATAGGTAATAGACATTCCACATCTGACTGTGATGCTAAGAACCACCATTCCATTTTGTGACTGTGATCTATGCTTTTGTTGCCAACTCAATATTTCCTGTAAACACAATGACTAGTTACAATGGTACCACAAGGTTCTATTTAAAGTTCTTGTTATCATACTTAAAACAGTTTTAAGTGGCATGACAGCTCACAGCAACTAGGAGGTGATAGTAAATGGGAGGTTATTAGATTTACAATGTTTTTGATTTTTGGATAGGGTTTGAGGGACTACGGGTAGGATAAGGTGTCAAACCAAGGGGCAAGGTGTAATGCCATCAGGTTGGTGTGTGATGCTGCTCCAGGCATTTTGGTGAACTAACGTCCATTTTCCCTCTCCTCCATTGTAGCAAGAGCATAGGCTATTCGTACTGGTAAAATTGTAGTGTGTGACATAAGTCAAGTTTGAGTAAAGCAAAGTTAAGTGCCACAAAATCTCATAAAATAGTGACCTCTAAGACTGAGGGATCGATTCCGATGTCGGCCGGAAGCGCACCTAACAGTATTCGTCCGGAAAAAATACCAGCCGAACGCGTGTTTTCCGACCGACTCGAACACTCTACCGAACGAACAAGTACGATGCGCATAACAGCCCAGATTCCGAGCGAGCCGTACTTACCCATTCCAGCTCCTGTTCCCCGCCCGAGCCGGATCCGTAAACGCCGAATCGAGTCGCACGGAACCAAATACACAGCACCTTCCGGCCGGACTAGTACGATGCGTCTTCTGTATGCGCCGAACTCGTCGCTACGTCCGGCACGTTTGAGCATCCGGGCGAGCTGTACATAAGCTCCGTTTCGCGCCACAAGACGATCCACGGCTACGAGATGAACAAGCCTGCTACGAGTACGACTCGAAGACACGAGAAACCCGAACGAGACGATCCAAGCATGAATCCCATTGCGCAGGTCCTACCTATACTCTACATCTATTACCGGGACCGGCACGGACGCGTACGGCGCAGACGGTAAGTCAAACACCAACAATACAAACAAACCACACGTACACGAAATATGTCACACACACATAGGGATGCACAAATAACATACACTAGCAACAGCAGAACCATAGGGGTGGGATGGCCAACACCAATGCCATACACACCCATAGGGGGCTGGATGCCTGCCACTACTACCACCCCTACTCAGGGGGGGCTGGATGCCTGCCACTACCACCACCCCTATCCAGGGGGGGCTGGATGCCTGTCACTACTACCATCCCCACCCTTAGGGGGATGGATGCCTGCCACTACTACCACCCCTATCCAGGGGGGGCTGGATGCCTGTCACTACTACCATACCCACCCTTAGGGGGATGGATGCCTGCCACTACTACCACCCCTACCCAGGGGGGCTGGATGCCTACCACTACTACCATCCCCACTCATGGGGGGCTGGATGCCTGCCACTACTGCCATCCCCACCCATAGGGGGCTGGATGGCTGCCACTACTACCATCCCCACCCTTAGGGGGATGGATGGCTGTCACTACTACCATCCCCACTCATGGGGGGCTGGATGCCTACCACTACTACCATCCCCACTCATGGGGGGCTGGATGCCTGCCACTACTACCATCCCCACTCATGGGGGGCTGGATGCCTACCACTACTACCATCCCCACTCATGGGGGGCTGGATGCCTGCCACTACTACCACCCCTACCCAGGGGGGCCTGGATGCCTGCCACTACTACCACCCCTACCCAGGGGGGCCTGGATGCCTGTCACTACCACCACCCCTACTCAGGGGGGGCTGGATGCCTGCCACTACCACCACCCCTATCCAGGGGGGGCTGGATGCCTGTCACTACTACCATCCCCACCCTTAGGGGGATGGATGCCTGCCACTACTACCATACCCACCCTTAGGGGGATGGATGCCTGCCACTACCACCACCCCTATCCAGGGGGACTGGATGCCTGTCACTACTACCATACCCACCCTTAGGGGGCTGGATGCCTGCCACTACTACCATACCCACCCTTAGGGGGATGGATGCCTGCCACTACTACCACCCCTACCCAGGGGGGCCTGGATGCCTGCCACTACCACCACCCCTATCCAGGGGGAGCTGGATGCCTGTCACTACTACCATCCCCACCCTTAGGGGGATGGATGCCTGCCACTACTACCATACCCACCCTTAGGGGGACTGGATGCCTGTCACTACTACCATACCCACCCTTAGGGGGATGGATGCCTGCCACTACTACCACCCCTACCCAGGGGGGCCTGGATGCCTGTCACTACGATCACCCCTACTCAGGGGGGGCTGGATGCCTGTCACTACCACCACCCCTACTCAGGGGGGGCTGGATGCCTGTCACCACCACCACCCCTACTCAGGGTGGGCTGGATGCCTACCACTACTACCATCCCCACTCATGGGGGGCTGGATGCCTGCCACTACTGCCATCCCCACCCATAGGGGGCTGGATGGCTGCCACTACTACCATCCCCACCCTTAGGGGGATGGATGGCTGTCACTACTACCATCCCCACTCATGGGGGGCTGGATGCCTACCACTACTACCATCCCCACTCATGGGGGCTGGATGCCTGCCACTACTACCATCCCCACTCATGGGGGGCTGGATGCCTACCACTACTAACATCCCCACTCATGGGGGGCTGGATGCCTACCACTACTACCATCCCCACTCATGGGGGGCTGGATGCCTACCACTACTACCATCCCCACTCATGGGGGGCTGGATGCCTGTCACTACAACCACCCCTACTCATAGGACGGGTAATGCATGACACAACTAGCATACTCCCACATAAGGACTGTCTGTAAATTACATCCCACCCCCAACACCATGACAAGCGTGTGTGGTCTGTGTCAAATGCATACAACACTGAACATGACATTGAACATACAATGTGACCCCCTAACACATGTGTCACACATAATTGTGTGTGTGGCCTACACAATGCAAGCAGACCATGACCACTCTGGCAATGGGGCCCAAAGCCCCATCACCACAGTGCCCAAAAGGTAAGTGTGTGCTCCATAGCTGAAGCACTTTTTGAACAGTGTGGCAATGGGGCCCAAAGCCCCATCACCACAGTGCCCAAAAGGGAAGTGTGTGCGCCATAGCTGAAGCACATTTTGAACAGTGTGGCAATGGGGCCCAAAGCCCCATCACCACAGTGCCCAAAAGGTAAGTGTGTGCTCCATAGCTGAAGCACATTTTGAACAGTGTGGCAATGGGGCCCAAAGCCCCATCACCACAGTGCCCAAAAGGTAAGTGTGTGCTCCATAGCTGAAGCACATTTTGAACAGTGTGGCAATGGGGCCCAAAGCCCCATCACCACAGTGCCCAAAAGGTAAGTGTAGTCCTGGTAAAAGCTGCAAAAACAAAACTGCATGGATTATTCCTGGCCACACAACACCAAACACTACAGTGGCATTGTAGTGCTTGTGTCCCATAGCAACATAGATTGTGTGAGGCAAACAGTGCAGTGCCAATGACACATCGTTCTGGCCATGTGCACACAAACATCAGCCATGGGGGCCCACATTGTCTACATTCACAAATAACACAATGACAGAAGTGAGCATCCTAATGCAGACCCACATATCTGCACCAATGGACACACAAATGTAGATATCCTGTGGAGACTGCAGATGTCAGGTGAACAAATACCATACCATGGCAGCAATGGGACATACTAACCATGATCAATGTGCTGACTGATGACCTAGCAGTCCCAAGGCCAGCAGGGGAAAGCCACCAAACAACATACAGCCAATGGCAAACTAAAGATATGCCAATGCAGTGGTGCAAATGCACAAACACAAACAGGCAGACTCACACTGCATATCATACACAACAGGTGAGGGGGGTTGTGTGCCAGTGTCCCCAGGCAAACACACACCTGAGGAGGCCAGATTCACTAATACACAGATGTCAACACAGTCACATACAAAAGTAACTCATGGATTGGATTCCCCTATGTGGGCAAACAGTCATTGTGAGATGAGAGGGAGCCCAAATTACACATGTCACACAAGCTTGTAGGAACAGCAACAAACACAGCAAGAGACAGAACCACCACAGCACTCCCCCAGGGACCCCACATTGTGGTGACACTAGCCTGCATTACAATCACACTGTGATGACAAAGGTAGATGTCATCCACACTGTGAACCACAGCCATGTGTCCGGAGCAACAAACTACCATCACACCTATACAAGCACAAAGCACTCAGCATGGCCTGCCAGCCAAGGAAAATATGGAGGTAGTGCCCCAGCCATGCAACAACTCACATTTGCACACACTCAACGCCACACACCTTGAACTCCACCAATGTGCAGCAGTGAAGCTCACATGGACTGCTGACATTGCACATGCACCCATGACAATCCCAGGGATGGTGGGGGGAAATAAGGTGCAGAAACACATCACACATGGCCAGGCAACAATACTTGTGAATGTCTGACACACTGCACAGTATGCCGTACATGGGCATGACGTGAAATCCACCCCAAACAATGGGATCCTGGCCATAGTCACACACCAATGAAGAAGCCAAGCTGACCCACAAAGGACACACATAGACAACTTCCAACATTGCAGCTCTGACCCTGAGGAGTGGCAGCAGTCACACACACAACGTGTCACAATCACTGAAAGCATACACAAACAGAAAATCACATTACTCGTGTAACCAACAAGTGCCAAGAGGAATCCTGACTGTGTCCCATCTGCGTTTGCCCACATCCCCAGCCCTGACAACAAAGACAACTAGGGATGACAACCTCATGAACATTAGTTTGCCATGCACCCACATCCCGGAGTAACCAGGTCCAAGATGCTGGATGAACACAGAACAACTCAGCAAGTATCACAAACAGGAACATCCGTAGGGACACAGCCTGTGTAGGAAAAGGAGAAGGGAACACGCACAGACATGCCTACACAACACACAACATGGGCACAGCCTATATCACGGAATCACGCACTGCCATGAGGGCACTCCACTCCTGTGGAAGGTCAGCTGTGCCAAACCTTGTCTGTGCATGACTCAAACATGTCAGCAGAACACTCGGTCAGTGAGTCAACAACTACAACACACTGAAGGCTCTGCTCATATCAGCCTGGGCACGGGAGTGTCACGTCAGTCATCTGCATACACCCAAGACACGTGTCAAGCAACTTGCACTGTGTACACAGATGAGTCCTCCAAATTTGATGTGCTAAACTGCATGTCCATTGGAGACGGGCACACAGTCAGGGTACTAGGAACATTGGACAGTGGTAAGCCCACCAGATGTGCATCAGTGTAGGACAAAGATGGTAATCTACAAATGCTAAACGTACATCCCTGTGTCAAGTGCTGAACATTACACCCTCAGACTGCAGCAAAGGATGCTATGGATCCAGACTAGATTAGGACACATATCCCATGGACCACATGGAGCCCATCACAGCAAAACTTCAATTACCTGATCTGAACACTATTATAACAGCAAATGCATGATTCTACACATCTACATCATGTACCTCCAAAGATTAACCACAAGTAAACAAAAAGAGGCTTTATTCAGCAAGTGTGCAACTCAAATCAAAAGTCCAAAATAAACTAAGGCCAATGGCCAGTCCAAATATACAGTCCCAACAGGGTGATGTGTGACAACTTGTCAACAATTGCTTGCCTGCACAGGTATGGACAGGGGACATCCCCCTTGGAGGGGCATACGAGGGGCAGGCCAGGCACCGCAGGGACAGGATCAGGGGATGCCAGAAGGAGGCAGTGAAGGGGAGGTGGGTGCAGGAGTGTCACCGGCAACTGCAGTGGAGGTGTCTGACTCAGGGGGGCTGGCACCACCGCAGGGCTCAAGTCAGATGGAGTTGGTGCTGCAACCACTGCAGTGGGCTGGTCAGATGGAGTGGACTGGGTCCCCAATGCAGTGCCCGAGTCAGACGGGGTGGTTGTGGACTCCACCGCAGTGCATGACTCCAAGGAAGTGGAAGGGGGGCAGAAGAGCTGGGCAGGACAGAGGGGGGGGACACGGTCTCCACACCAGTGGCACAAACAGGCAGAGCATCTGGTTTTGGGGTGGAAGAGCAAGTGGCAGGGGGGAGGGCCTAAGCAGTTTGGGGATGCGGTATCGGTGTGTGGGGGAACCTGGGGCAGGGTATGGCAGTGGAACCTGTGGAGTGGTGGCCTGGGGGATGGAGGTGAGACACTGGGTGGTTGACTTGCAGGGCGGTGGCGGGGTCTTGCTCTTCCGGGACCGGGGGGACTTGCGGGTGGGGGCCTTACTCTGCCTGCACCTGGGGGAGGGTGTCCGGGGGCGAGGGGCACTCCCCTCTGTGTGGGTGGACTTCCTCTTCCCCCGGTATGCTGGATCAGCGGGATGGGAGGGGAAGAGGCCGAGGTCACAGAGGAAGAGCTGCTGATCAGGTGGGGTTGCAGGTGAGGCAAGGGAAGGGGTCTTGGAGGGAGAGGATCTTGAGGATTGCGGAGTGACTGTGGTTGCCTGTGTGTGTTCCCCATCCCCTGTGTCTGTGGTATCAGTCCCCTGAGGATGCTTGTGTGCACGTCTTGCCTTACTCTTGGGTGTGTCTGTGCTGCTCGTGTCTGTGTGTTTGGGTGACTGTGCAGGTGTGCATGTGCTTTGGACAGGTAGGGGGGCAGGAAGTGTGGATGGGGCAGAGGTGAGAGGGGTGAGGGACTGTTGGAGGAGGGACACTGCTGCCGTCAGGGAGGAGTCCATGGACTTATTGCTCCTCTGTAGGGCAGACATACCCATCGAGATGCCCTCCATGAACGACACCAGCTGTGTCAACAGAGTGGTGTGTGCATGGAGGACACTCAGCATTGCTGTCTGCCCTACATGGAGCTGCCGAAGGAGGTACACAGACTCCTCACTCAGGGCAGCAGGGGACACAGGGGCAGGGGTGCGGTGCCTGGCACGAAGGAGACACGCTCCCGAGTACGGGAGCCTCCACGGACCTCAGGAATGGGAGCCAATGGGAGGGCGGTGGTGGTGGTGGTGGCGGGGCCAGACAGACTAGCTGGCCTTTGGTGGCTGCTGAGACCCGCCTCCACAAGGGAGTCATCCTTCGAGCTGCTGTGGTCCTCAGCTGAGGTGGATGGTGCTGAGGACTCCTCGGTGTGGCTCCCCTCGCCCTCCGTGCCACTGGGTCCCTCTGACCACTCGTCCGATGCTGACCCAGTCTGGCTCCGCTGCTCCTCCTGGTCCGTGGAGCTGTCCCCTCCTGTGGCCGTGGATGTATCTGCAAACAATTAGGGAAACAGACAAACATCAGTCACCTGCACTGACCGCACACACCACAGTAAGTACAGCACATTACAGAGCAAGCCCTGGCATCCTTAGTTGAACATTGCCTAAAGTCCTCACACAGATTCGGGGAAGCCAATTGTCAGTCTGATGGTCAACCATGGGACTCACACCCCTCCTGCCCTTGCACCCATCTGTCTGGTGCCTGTCTGATGGTAAGACCCCAGTGTGGACACATGCACCACCTACACAGTTGTTGGACATTTCAGGGAACACGGTGAAGTATGTGAACATGCACACATCACATCTCTTGCCACTGAGTCAGTGCAGGTGTCCGGATAAAACGATGGCCAGAGTCTAAATAGAAATGCATGTGATGCATACCAGCACCAGACACCATGATGCACCCATGTCCGGATAGTCAATGCCACAATGGGGTGCATGTTGCACATGTCACTCCCCTGCAGGATCAGTCTCAGGAAGTTTAATGCCATGACACAGGAATGCGTGCAAAGTCATACATTACTGTCTCAAGTCACATGGCCATGGCAGCCAGCCAATAACAGTCTGCACTGTGTCACAATCCGAGGGCATGGGGAATGCAAGTTATGTGACTGACAAGTGCACATGTCCATCCCCCAAATACCACATCATCTGTACTACTATTTGTCCACGTCATACCAACTTGACATATGGGGGACATGAAACACAACTCTCTGAACATGAGCACCTCACAGTGTGCTGTGAATGACAATACAGCTGCCTGAAAGTCACAGTCGCAAACACCTGTGTGCACAGTCAAGTGATCAGACACCTATAAGTCACAGAAGTATTGTCTATCATGGTCACATCTCCGATGGCATGCTGAGCCCTAACCGATAAACATACCAGTAGTCCTGACAACGAAGACACAGCACAATGAGACAGAGGCAGACACCTGAGGGTACATTTCACTGATCACAACATGCCAGATGATACACGGGAGTGGGAGTACAGAGTGTATTGCATGCCCTGGAGTAGGCATGACTGTCCAGCTCCACCTGTAAGAGGGATGAGTCCTGGACAGTAGGCAGGTGGGTAAGCATGTGTGACACACTGGATACACATACTCCTGAGGCCCAAACATTGTTCCCACCAGCAGCATGGGTATGTGCCAAATTCCCCAGGGACATGTGGTGAGTCAGAGCAGCAAGCGGACCACATATCAAAGTTACACCCAGATTACATGTCAGAACTTAGGCATTGTGTAAGCAATTGACCCACCCATGAATCGCACAACATAGTCACGGCAACAAATGCTGTCCCCCACCTTCAGCAAAGCAAAATGCAATGACACAGTCCCCAAATGACACAATTTCCTGACTATAAGGGCCACACATATGCGTATCAGAGGAGAAGTGGGCATGTCACAAATGAGGGACATGGGTCCTGGACCACATGACTGATGTACTGTGGAAGTTTAACCAGGCCAGAGGAGGGCACATAGCATGTCAGACAAAGTGCACAGTGCAGTCATGGACTCACCCCCTCCTTGCTGCTGTCTGTCCTTCAGCTGCCCATCCCGGTCAGGGAAGACCACCACCAGGATCTGGAGCATGTGGGAGGTCAGGGTCCGGTGTCCGCCCCTCCTGCGAGGAGGCGACAGCTTCAGCTGGAACCTTGCGATCCTCCGGGTCCAGCCACGAAGGTCCTGCCACCTCTTCTGGCAGTTGCGGATCCTGCGCCTGTAGACCCCCACGGATCTTACTTTCCGGGCGATGGTCAGCCAGATTTCCTGCTTCTGGTGGGCATCAACCTGTGAGGATGACAAAGTGAAAAGGCCATTACTACACATGCAACATATACGTGCATCACACAGTTGGATATACATGTCTCAATCACAGGGGCATATGATGTACACAGGCAGTGCAACAATGGCTATGAACAGTTTGCCAGCAGTCACTACATGGTATCATTGCATGGGAAGTAAACCTAGTTGGAATGCACTGTTACTGCACTGTACCAGTTCAGTGCATGTAACTACACACTTTGGGGTGTGACAACTACTCAGTGGGCATGCTAGCCAGTGGTGTGCACACTGAAAGTCCTGCTAGTCAGACAACATGCACAATTAGTGAGGCAGTGGACAGCACGCTCACCTGCTCCCCTGGTTTCCCATACAGCTTGCTGTACTGTGGAAGGAGGCTTTCCAGCAGGGCCTGGTTCTCCTCAAGGCTGAAGGCTGGGGCTCTCTCCACAGTACGTGCCATTGCGGGAGCCAGAGGATGCATAAACAGCAGCAGTGTTGGTGGCAGATGTCGTCCTGGAGCATGTAGTGCAGGCAAGTGAGCTCTCAGAGGAACAGCCAGCATTATATGTGTGCTGCAGAGGCAGATACTGTCCCATGTGTCCAAAGTGATCGGTCCAAGTCGTTTGCATCTTCTGAATCTGACCAATCCATGGAATAGCAGCACTAATACACGCCCACAGCATCCTTCAAATCTTCAACTTCATGACACCCATAATTTTGCAACATTGTTGTGGCTGGCCAACTGAATTCACTGCATCAGACTCGTTGGAGCTTCGAAAACGCGTCCGTTGCCATGCCAGGCCCCAGCCAATGTGTGCGCACTGTTCAGTCCACTGCTGTACAACGTGTATTTCGGGATACAACGCGTACCCGCACACATCATATGCAATGGGCCGGCCGGGCACACCGATCGGTCCATTGCTGTTCAACACGTATTTCATGATACAACAGATGCAATGGGCCGGCCGGGCACACCGATCGGTCCATTGCTGTACAATGCGTACCCGCTCACATACAATGCAATGGGCCGGCCGGGCACACCGATCGGTCCATTGCTCTACAACGCGTACCCGGGATGCAACGCGTACCCGCACACAGCATATGCAATGGGCCGGCTGGGCACACCGATCAGTCCATTGCTGTTCAACGCGTATTTCGTGATACAACAGATGCAATGGGCCGGCCGGGCACACCGATCGGTCCATTGCTCTACAACGCATACCCGGGATACAACGCGTACCCACACACATCATATGCAATGGGCCGGCCGGGCACACCGATCGGTCCATTGCTGTACAACGCGTACCCGCTCACATACAATGCAATGGGCCGGCCGGGCACACCGATCGGTCCATTGCTGTTCAACGCGTATTTCGTGATACAACAGATGCAATGGGCCGGCCGGGCACACCGATCGGTCCATTGCTCTACAACGCGTACCCGCTCACATACAATGCAATGGGCTGGCCGGGCACACCGATCGGTCCATTGCTCTACAACGCGTACCCGGGATACAACGCGTACCCGCACACATCATATGCAATGGGCCGGCCGGGCACACCGATCGGTCCATTGCTGTACAATGCGTACCCGCTCACATACAATGCAATGGGCCGGCCGGGCACACCGATCGGTCCATTGCTCTACAACGCGTACCCGCTCACATACAATGCAATGGGCCGGCCGGGCACACCGATCGGTCCATTGCTCTACAACGCGTACCCGGGATACAACGTGTACCCGCACACATCATATGCAATGGGCCGGCCGGGCACACCGATCGGTCCATTGCTCTACAACGCGTCCCTGGACAGGTCACACGCATATGTCACCATGCTGGTCACTGGTGAACCTATGCCAGCCACATATACTTTCCAGGGACTCAGGGGCACACCTACACCACCACACCCAGTCCACACTGTATCTAAGGCATGTGTGGCAGCATAACCTTATCTGTGTATGGGGGTGAACATGTGGTTTTTGGGGTGGCATTTGGGGGCAGACACACCCAGGCTGTGCACGTGTTCATGGGGACAGGGTCCTTTGTGTGTTGTGCACCTGACCACTGTGGTGTGCAACTTTTCATTTTGGAGCATGTGTCATGGTCACATTTCAAGGTTGTGTATGTGTATGACATGTCACATACCCCCAGGCTCACATGTGGGAAGGCATGTATGTCACAGGGTGGCCCATTGCCACAATAGTGATGTCCCTCCGCAGTCTGTGTGCATGTTGTGTTTCACATGTCTCTGACTCCATGTGCACAATGGGAGACAGTCTCCAAATCCACGTGGTTTGTGCATGAACTTTGATGTTGTGTGTGTGTGTGTCACAGACGTCCATGTCTGTCCTGCAGAGGCTACAGGGGCCACTACCTGTGGGTGTCACGTTAGTTTGTCTGACGTTTACATGATACGCAATGTCATGCCAGTGTCCATGTGGCAAGACAGGGTCCCTGGTAATCTACCTGTCAATGAGCTGTGATGCCTGTGGAGCATCTGTCCAGACATGTCACTGTGGTATGTGTGTGGGACGTGAGAGCAGTAAATGGGTACTGTGACACAGCCTAATGGTTTCCCATAGCACACCCTGGAACCTGTTGTCAACACTTGTTGAACAGAGATGTTAGATGATGTCCATGTAGGTGCCATATATGTCCAAACAGAACGACACACACATCAAGTACTTGTGTTTGTTAATGATGTATCATGTGAAATTGAGTATGGTGAACGGCACATAGTTGTGGTGACTGACAATCTTGCTTTCTTCACCTATGCACTGCAGGGCTCCTGCTGTCCATCGACCATTCCCAGACCTGGCAACGATGGTGGAACGTGACAGCATCCGACGGTACCGCTTCACCAGGCAGCTGATTGAGGATTTGGCTGTGCGGTTGGACCCACATTTGCGGCCTGGCCGTCCGTATCCTACAGCGCTGACCCCCAAGGTGAAGGTGTTGGCAGCCCTACACTTCTTTGCCACCGGTACCTTTCAACACACTGTGGCGACTGCCGGTGGGATGTCACAGACTATGTTCAGCCGTGTGTTACGCGATGTTTTGGGGGCAATGTTGATATACTTGAACCAGTACATCTATTTCCCAACACATCAACGACTCACTGACGTCAAGAGTGACTTCTATGCCCTGGGGAGGATGCCACATGTAATTGGGTCCATTGATGGGACACATGTGGCTTTGATACCACCACAGGCACATGAGCAGGCATACCGGAACCGTAAACATTACCATTCGATCAATGCTCTGGTGGTATGTCTTGCAGATATGACCATCACACGTGTGTGCCCGTTTCCCCGGTTCTGCACACGATGCCTACGTGATGAGGAGTAGTCTCATCCCGAGGATGATGTCACAGATGCCGAACCAGCGTGCCTGGCTTGTTGGTGTGTACTGACTTTGTACCATTGTGTGTGTTCTGCTATGTTGTTTTCCGCACACATTTTCAAATCGGCTAATGTGCAATTGTCTGTCTGTAGGTGACTCGGGATACCCCAACATGCCGTGGTTGCTGACACCCCTCAGGAACCCTGTGACACCAGCCCAGATGCGCTACAATGAGGCACATGGTCGGACGAGGAGGGTGATTGAGCGGACCTTTGGTCTCCTGAAGAGCCGCTTCCGCTGCCTGGACAAGACAGGAGGGGCCCTCCCATATGCCCCAGCAAAGGTGTGCAAGATTGTCATCGTCTGCTGCATGCTACACAACCTGGCAGTGCGGAAGGAGTTGCCTCTCATCCTGGATGACGATGACCAACGTCCGCCACCTGTGGAAGATCCTGGCCTGGGTCACGATGCCAGTGATGATGATGATGATGATGATGTCCGCACACAGCTCATCACCAACTTCTTCAGCTAAATGTGAGTCTCCAGAGGGTTGTAATGTCAATGATTTGAGTTTGCATGATATGTGTGTGTGGTGCTCTGGTGCGGTTTGAGTGTGGCCATGTGCTACTTGACTGGATGCGTGCAGCGATGTGTCCTTGCAGGTGGTCTGTACTGCCCAACAGTGTTGACATGCTAACTTGGTTTTGTGTAGTTATCTCGTGACATGTATTAGACATGAGTATTGCCGTTCTGTGCTGTTCGTCAGTGGTTTTGACTGTGTGTCATGTCTGTCCTTCACAGGGTGCTGCCGGAGTTGTTTGATCAACTTGGATCCCACGAATCCATGATTCAACTTCCAAGGTGGAAGCAGTCGTTTCCCTACAGGTGATGTGCCCCACACCCCTGGACTTTATTTCTTCAACAATTGTTGACTGTGTGGCCACTGCCACGTGGGATTACCTTGCATCTGTAGTGGAAACAACATGTTGCAAATGTGTAATAAACCTGTGCTTCACTTTGGGATGTGCGTTGTCTGTGGTCACACATCTGAGTGAAATTTGCTTACTGCACCTGTAGTCTAGTTGACAGACTGTGAATAGGTGGCGTGTCTGTGCATTCCACTTTATTTAGTTGCATTATCAGTATAGGTGATGAGTCTGATGGCCCTGGTGTGTATGTGTTGTGTGGCCCTAGTGGTGTGTCTCCCTCATATGTATCACGTCGCCATGACTGACATGACGGTGTTGGACTTGCTGTAGCAGTTAGCATGCACAGTGTCATTTTTCTGATCACCATCTCCATGACAGAGAGCACGTTGGAATCACAACTGAGGCAGATTTGGTGTATTGGTGAGTTTATTTACATACAGGTGTGAGAATGGTGCACAGGATGGTGGGTGCTGTACATAGAAATTGGAATCCAAAGTTCCCATGTGATTCGGAAGTCTTGGTAGCTGAAATGTCCAGAGTAAAGTCCACAGTCATCTGATGAATTTGGCCAACTAGAGCTCCCCATGTCATGTGGGAGAGTTGGGTTGGCTTCGACAGGGCGTGCAGTTTGCACACAGAGGAAAAGTTCCAGAACAGGTGTTGGCTTCCTGGGGGATGTAGATGGCCATCGGCCTCTCAGTTTGGCCTCCTCGGATGGCCCCTCTTCTTGGGGGGGGGCCCTCAGGTGCAGGCTGCGGCGGTGCAGGGGACTCTCTGCCAGAGTCCTCCTCCCTCCCTGTGGCATTTGCAGTTGTTTCAGCAGCAGATGTTGTGGGCACACAGGGAGGTGAGGCCATGTTGGTGCTGATCTGGTGGAGGCATGTCAGTATGTCCCTATGCACCGCTGTCAGTTGTTCCAATGTGTCCCACTTGGACTCCATGCCAGACATGTGTGTCTCGACACGTCACATGTGTGTCTCAACACGGGACATGTGTGAGTCCAAGCGGGCATGATGGGCAGCCTGCTGCTGTTGTATGTCCTTGAGGATCCCCACTACCTCGCTGACCTCTCCGGTGCTAGTCTGGTACGCATCCGCGATGCGTGCCAGTTGTGGGTCATCATGCAGTCCAGATCCCTCTGCAAAGAGCGACCTATGTCTACCACCCCTCCCACCACCCCTGGCGACACGTGCAGGACCTGCAGTGGCACGCACAGGTGACCGTGGGCCAACTTGAGTGTTGTTCCTGGGCTCGTTGTCACCAGCTCCAGTTTGGGTCTGGGTCCCTGCGCTGTTGTCATCTGTGGTCCTTGGTCTGTCCGTGTTGGCAGGGGTGGCCTGTGTGTTGGCAGTTGTTGGAGGGGTGGGTGCAGGGGGTGCAGATGTTGGTCCTGCTGGTGCTGCATGATGACTCACACCGGAGGGTCCAGCTGGTTCTTCGCCATCCGAGGAGTGCAGAGGCTGATCCACATCAGTGAGCTCAGTGTTCCCCGGAGCCTGGGACAGGGACTCCTCCTCGTCTGCTGCTGTGTCCCCATCATCACCTGTTTTGGGGAGAGACACAGATTGTATGTTATGTTTCTACTGGCATCAATTGTTCAAACACCTGACAGTTGTGACTGTACCTCTGGATGTGGGCCTGGACATTGCATTCTCCTAAATTGTGACAGTCAGAGAGTGATATTGGTGTAGCACATTGTCCTGCCAACCTGTGGCATGTCAATGTGAATGTTGAGGTGTGTGCATGACCAGCATTGGTGGTATTTGCTTGCCATCCGGGCCTCCTTCTCCCCCAGCCCAGTTATCCCACCATGAAGCGTGCTTCCATTGCAGGGAGTGCAAGTTGTCTTTCAGGATGTCAGTCGGTGGTGTCCTGCTGTTGGTTGTTGCACAGTTCCCAGCAGGGCCTTGTGCTCCCCCAGCAGTACCCAGTGCCAGCCATCTTGTGAGTCCTTTTCCACTCCCTGTGATGTGAGCATGGTTCAGGGTGGTGTTGATGGGCCAATTGTGAGGCTGACCAATATCTGTGATTACCACTCCCATCATGCTATTGCCTACACCCCCCTTCCCAGCATGCCCATCCTTCCTTCCTTTTGACTCTGCTTCCCTGTGGGGTGGGGTGGGGTGCCTGTGCTGACAGGATGGCTGGGAGTGTTGTCCTGGCAGTTGTTTGGCTACAAGTCCCAAGTGTGTCCCTGTGCTTCACACAGCATAACCCAAGGTGGTCGTTCTTTGTGGGATCTTCAGTTAGGATGTGAGGCATTGCATTCTCCCAGGTGGGTTATGTGGAGTTAGTGTTGAGGGGGTGTGTGAGTGGAGGTGCTTGTAACTATGGTCAGTGCTGTGAGTCCTCCTTCCCACCCAGCCAGATATCCCACCATGGAACGTGCTTCCATTGCACGGAGTGCAAGTTGTCTTTCAGGATGTCAGTCAGTGGTGTCCTGCTGTTGGTTGTTGCACAGTTCCCAGCAGGGCCTTGTGCTCCCCCCAGCAGTACCCAGTGTTAGCCATCTTGTCAGTTGTTTTCCATTCCCTGTGATGTGAGCATGGTTCAGAGTGGTGTTGATGGGCCAATTGTGAGGGTGAGCAATATCTGTGCCTACAACTCCCATCATGCTATTGCCTACACCCCCCTTCCCAGCATGCCCATACTTCCTTCCTTTTGAGTGGACTTCACTGTGTGTGAGTGTGACAGCAATGGCAAGATGGCTGACAGTGTGGTCCTGTTGTTTGTTGGTGCCCAGTTCCCATCAGGGCCTTGTGCTCCCCACAGCAGTACCCAGTGTCAGCCATCTTGTCAGTTGTTTTCCACTCCCTGTGATGTGAGCATGGTTCAGAGTGGTGTTGATGGGCCAATTGTGGGTGTGACCAATATCTGTGACTACCACTCCCATCATGCTATTGGCTACACTAACTTCACCAGCATACACAGAATTCCTTCCTTTCAGTGAGCTTCCCTGTGAGGTGGTGTTCTAGTGGTGGTTAAATATCTGGGAGTGTTTGTTGGTTCTATTTGTGCCACTGCCTTGCTGTATTTGTTGTTAGGTTTGTACATGTCATGACACAGTTACATATCACTATGAGATGGGAGGTATTGTGTTTGTCTGACTAGCATTCACATCTTGGGATGAATATATTTTGGTTGCTGTGTATTTGCTAAGGGTGCATGGTTTGCCTATCCCCTTGACTGTGATGTGTGTGTGTTGTCACACCATATTGTGTATATTAGTTGTGTACTCACCAGGCTCTGGGATGTCTGTTAGTCCGTATACGCTCACTGGTGGTAGGATGGCCCGCACCTTCTCCTCCCAGGGCCTGAGGTATACTGGTTTTGCAGGAGGGCCACTGCCAGTGTGCTGGCTGAGGAGGTAGTCCTTTTTGAGTAGGTCCCGGACCCTCCTGCGCACATCATACCACCTGTTCTGGATGTCTTCCTTTGTGCGCAAACATGGTGATTGTGCGTTCACCCTGTCGACAATCCTCACCCACACCTTGGTTTTCTGCGACATGGGGGTCTGTTGTACCAATGTACCAAACAACTGTGGCTCTACCCTCAGGATCTAGTCTACCAGGACTTCCAATTCACTATCTAGGAATTTATGGTTCTTCTTTGGGGGCATGGTGATGGGTGGTGGTGGTGATTGATGTGTGTGTGTGTGCAAGTGGGGGTGTGTGAGTGTGGGTTTAGCTGGGTGTGTGTGAGGGTGCTATTTGTAGGTGTGGTGATGGTGTGTGGCTTGTGTGATGTATGAGCTGTGAGTGTGTCTGTGGTTGCTGTGTGATGGTGTTCTGTGCTGGCAGGTCAGTGGAATTTGCAAAGGATCATGGTAGGGATTTGTGGCCTTTATGTAGGTGGAGTTGGAGGTGTGTCCTTGTTCCATTTTTTTTTTCCTCCCTGTATTTATTGGCTTTGTGGTTGCTTGTTTGGCCCTTTTTTTAAAAAAAATGTCCTTGGTGTTTTTGGTGCATGTAGGAGTCGTTCTTGTGTCCGAGTAGGACGCTGCAGTTGTCTGGTGCGATCTTGTCCGACTCGTTCCTGCTGTGTGTCAGCTTGGTTTCATATGCGGCGTACGAGTCGGTCGCGGAGTATTGTGTTGCTTCGGCTGGGTTTTGTATGCGTGTCGGTCGTACGGCTTGTGCTCCGGGCGAGTCGGTCGTGTTTTGCATGCACAGCATCGTACTACGCGGTTCAGAGTTCACGGGTATGTTTCGTTCGGGTTCAATCCCGGTGTGTGTCGGTCGGTTCGTTTCGCGTGATTTCCTGGCCGGATGGCTTGTTTCCGTCCGGCTCGGTCGGTCGTTTTGTATTCCGTCCGAATCTGTCGGATTTCACATGCATTTCATCGTACTATCCGGGTCGTACGGCGCCGGTCCGAGTCGGTCGGACTAAATTCCTGTACCGAGTCGGTCGGTATGTTTTTCGGCCCGAATCGGAATCGGCCCCAGAGTTGTTGTATTCCGCTTTAGGGGTCCGTATATAGGTTTTCCTGAATCATGTCCTTATATAGGCACAATTCGCATTGCCCTTATATAGGCATAGAATCCCTGTCCTTATTTAGGCATTAACCGTGCACTCCAAAAACAGGCATGGTCACCGACATCCGTCCACCCTACCGTCACAACGAGTTCTTAGAAACCAGACCCTTAAGCTTCGGGAGTTCCCTTAGCACAGGACTATTGATTTCTCCAAGAACTCATCTATTATGTATGAACCGTTATACCTTAAGGGTTCATTCCTGACGTCTTCCTCTGTCCGACTTTACGTCAATGCTAACAATCCAGTACACCTACCAGGTATAAATATACCTTCCCTTGCCCAAGCAAGTTAGAGGAGACCTCGACTTCAGAGGAGCCCGTATCCCGGCCTGACGCACTGAGAAGACGCTGTCATTCCTGCACGCAGACGAATCCAGCTTCCAGTGTTCTGACTCCCTTCGCGGGGTGTTAGAGTTCCAGATCCGGCAAGAGATTCCCACCTCTCTCATTCTCAAGGTATGGAGCTGACTAGAACCTAGAGGGACTCTTGGCATACTAGACTTAACATACTCTTAGTCTACCATACTAGAGAATACTCCACCTACTTCTACCTTTCCCTACACCTAGACTAGGTTAGGTACATTGGGGTAGAACTAGCTTAGAGACGCATCGTATGAGTACTCGCATTTTTAGCTCATGTTATTTATGTAAGTGGATATATGCTAAAAGATAATGCTAGCGCAGTATTATTTATTTCTACTGCTTACGCTGTACATCATTTATCTTGCATACTGTCTTGTGATCATAACAGCACATATCTCTTACACGAGAAACAAGACTGTTCAATAAAACCCTTTTTATTGAAACGCCCGTCTTTCTTTTCTGTGTAACTCTGTAGAAACTAAGCATGCACGATTGACTGAGTGAAACTGTTATCTATTGTTTCCACGATTCTGAGACGTGTTCCGATTCTAAAGGGAAACAAAAGTTGTCATGTTTTTCGGTTGCCAGAAACTACTCCCTTCTTGTTCTCAAGGAGTTTCTAGTGGCCTCTGAGCTAGCTGGTACAAGTAATTAAGTTTAATATACTCGATAGGGACATACCGACCTTAGTCCTCTGTCAAGCCTATAGGTTATATTATTCCAATGCGCAGAGCCTATTAGGGAAATAGGAACTACACTACAAAGTTGTGGCCACATACCCTCAGCTTTACATCTTCATTGCAATCTTGTGTGAGTACCTCAATTGGTGGTATATGGCAACTGCAGCTTTTCATCTCCATCGCCATTGTACTCTTCTGTGATCTACTTTAGCTATACAGATAGAATTGCAGATATCTCAGTCGAAGGCTGGGTATTAGTAGTTTCCAGCTAGAAATAAGTTGATAATTTCCAGTGTATTTGATGCAATTCCTTCATGATGGGATTCTGGTATGCTAATAGGACTGGGGTGGGATCTAGGGTAGATGGGATTAGTTAGTGGTAGCTATTTTATGTTCAATTTGATTCACTGATTGTGTTTGGAGTCGTAGGGTCCTTTTTCTGCGGAGGAGGGAGAGAAAGTGGTAGACCAACGCTGAGTGCTACAATATGGTACCATCTAAGGTAGTAGGTGGGCAAGGGGGTAAGGTGGGCAATTCTCCCCATTGGGGCACTCTAGGGGCAGGAATGGGCCCACAGGGGATGAGTGACTGGAAAAAAGAGCATTGTGGGTGTCATAAGTAGAAAGGATAGTGCCTATGATGGTAAGGCAAATTGATATAGATATTGTTTTCTTCCATTTTTATTGTTTTTGGGGACAAAGCAGGGGGTCTGTAGAGGCTTTTTACCTTACGGTTATTCAAATGGCTTGCATATTGAGTTTTCAATTAGATTTAAAGTATATATGGCACAATCAATTAAGATTGTCACATGTAATGCAGCTGGTTTACTGAGTAAGCATACATTTGGAGCAATTATGAATTGCCTCTCTTCCCTCAAATTCAATGTGAATTGTTTGCAAGAAATACATTTAAATCAAACAATCAAAAGGTGGCGAATTTCAGAAATTTTTCATCAGCTGGGGAAACAATGAGGGGGTTAGCAAACATTAATTGGCAGATAGGAGATGTTAAAAGAGATGGCAAAGGAAGGTGGATCTGGGTGAAAGTCTTAGTAGATAAATCATATTTTAACTTTGTTAATTACTATGGCCCAATACAAGATTGAGGCTCTTGTCCTTAAATTAGTGAGTTTTTTCCAAATTAAAAGGAATTCAACCCAGTTTTTTTTGTTTGGAAATCCTTTAAAGCCACATTTAGAGGCTGAGTCTTGCTTACAAATCCAAGGCACTCAGGGAGCGTTCAATGAGAATACGCAAGCTACAAGAGGCTAATAATACTGCCATAGAGGCCACGATATTAGGTTCTCCAGGATTGTAGCGATCTTTATCAGAATGTAGAACAAGTCCCTGCAGCCAAGCTGGAACAGTACCTCAACTCATTGGAAACACCTAAATTGGTAGAATCCCAAATGGAGTGTCTTACAGCAAAAATAAAAATTAAGGAGGTTGAGAAGGCACTTAAAGGAATCGCAAATGCAAAAGCATGTGGAAATGGTGGCGTTCCAATACCGTCATATAAGGAATTTGCTGGAGAATTGCTATCCTTTTCAACAGAATTGTTTAATCAAATGATGTCAGAAATTGATATTCCCCACTCTTTTACTGAATCAGTAGTAGTCATATTCCTCCCCACAACGTTTATTCATATCAATCAATCGGACCTTCTAAATGCTAATTACAAATTATTCTCGAAAATAATAGCAACAATGGCACCCAAAGCAGAAAACATCATTCACAAGGACCAGAATGGTTTGATACCATCTAGATATAAGTGGCAAACACTAGCTATTTGGCATTTAAATAAAAGCAGCAATAATGATGATTGACACTGAAAAGTCTGTTGATTTAGTTAATTGGGAGGCACTATTTTTGATTTTTGCAAAGAATCATTTTCCCTGGCAATTTTTAATCATGCTCCATAATTGGTCATAATTGGTCTCTGGATGAAGAAAAACTGCCTGCAGCTGAACACAGACAAGACGAGAGTACTGATCTTTGGCAACAGCAGCAATACATGGAACGATTCCTGGTGGCCATCAGACCTAGGACCCACTCCCTCCAAACACGCCAGAAACCTCAGAATCATCATTGGCAACAAGCTCACCATGAAATCACAGATCAACACCATCTCCTCCGCCTGCTTCCTCACTCTGTGCATGCTACGTAAGATCTTCAAGTGGCTAACCCTACACATGAGGTGCACCGTGACGCAAGCCCTCATCACCAGCCGACTGCACTACCACAATGCCCTCTACGTAGGATTCACCGCACACCTTCTACTGAGTCAACAGACCATACAGAATGCTGCAGCCAGACTCATCCTCGGCCTTCCCTGACAAACCCACATCACACCCCACCTCAGGAAACTCCACTGGCTCCCCGTACAGAAGAGATGCCAATTCAAGCTGCTGACTCAAGCACACAAGGCTCTATACAACCAAGGACCCACCTGCATTAACCACTGCCTGAACTTCCACCAACTATCGAGAAGACTACGCTCCGCCTCCCTTTCAATTGTCCATTGCTCCTTCTCCCACATCGCAGCAAAGACCTGGAACCTCCGAACCATCACCTCACTTCCGTGGTTCCAAATGGCCCTCAAGATCTGACTGTTCGAATAAGCCTCCGGGGCCTGCAAGCGCCTGGATACCCTATCGAGTGATTAGCCGCACTTTATAAATCCTGATTGGTTGGTTGATTGATTGATGAAGTTTACAAAGCTGCAATGGTAAAGCTAATGATCAATTTTGAGGAGATAGGGTTGGTTGTGATAAAATGACGCACCCAACAAGGCTGCCCAATTTTGTCGCTTTCATTTACTTTTTTCATCAAGCCTTTGGAGGTGAAGCTACGCAATGAACGTGCGATTGTCCCCACCCCAGTAGAGGGGATGTTAAAAGTAAAACTCTTTGCTGAAGATAATATTTTATATATGAAGGTCGAAAAAAGTAACATTCAAGGAGCCCTGGATGAAATCCAGGAATTTACTGCAGTAGGGGGTTATAAGATCAACCACTCTAAATCTGAGGTTTTATTTTTTATTGCAGGAATTAACAATTTTCTGCAACATTTAGAGCACCAGTTTGCTCTACAGCGACCAGTTTGCTTGTTGAGGATCTACGTTACCTCTAATTTTACTTGGCCGTGCTGAAGAAAGTCAAGCAACCTCTGGATAGAAGGTCCATCCTGCCATTATCTTTGATCAGCAGCGTGTCTCTCATTAATATGTCGGTTTAAGCAGTATTTTTATTTATTTTTGCTAATGTTCCAATTAAAGTTATTAATGCATATTTTCAAGAAGTGGATTCCCTTTTTAGGAGATTCATTTGAAAAAATAAGCATCCCAGGGATCAACTACTGGTTCTACAATTAAACAAGGAAAGGGTGGATTAGCCCTACCTCAGCTTCAAGACTACTATCTAGCATTCTTTTTAGACAGTATAGTGCAGATAACTTATGATTCAGAATTTGATGATAATTATTTTTGGTACAAATGATTAAAGAATCCTAAATTGGTGTGTCAGTCTTTTTGCAAAAACTGCAAAACTACTGAAGATAACAAGATATAAAGTAGTTCATACAATGGCAGTTTATATTAACAGCTTTTCAGGTCATTTGGAATACCCCCATGCATGGCCAGACTGGGAACAGCAACCAGCCCTGGCAATCTGCTCGACTGGCTCTGGTAGCGGTGGGGGGTGCTAGTGAGAAGCACCGCTCCCGCTTTTGTTACAGGGGCTGATATTGCAGCCCTGCTGCAAAACCGACCTCCAGTAAAAAAAAAAACAGCCCCCATGGGTCCAAAACCAGCCCCCACCCTTCCGGCCTACCGGAAATACACCTGGTGGCCCGCTACGGCCAGACCGGCAATGCCCACATGTCATGCATCTACATTGTTGAGGGAGTGCAAGTATATGATGCTGTCTATTTCAAAACACTGTGTAGAAAGATGAAATTCCAAAGGGTTCTTGCTAGTCGGTGCATTCTTTTATCAATCAAAGGTTAAAAACTTGGGTGGAGATCTGTCCACAGCTTGAGCTAGATAGCTCATTGTATTTTTTTTTAGTTTTGTACAAATAACAAGTTTCCTGAAAGAAAATGTTGGAATAATGAGTGATGGTCCCCTTACAGTGATGAAGGTATTGGTCAAGAACAAACTGTTGGTGGTAGGTAATTGGTACAGGGTTTTACGGCAGATTTCAAACTCATGTCTAATCCCCAAGTTTTTAGAAAAAATCAAAAGAACACAAATTGCTGAACAACATCAGGATACTGGCAGATTATAGCCAAATATGGGTTATGATGCTCTCCAGGTTGCTAATTTTAAAAGAATGGCATTCGTTTTAAGATGGCTAGTGTGTTATATTCCTAGCACCCTCCATAGAATGTCAGGCCAGGGCTTAAGGTGCCATACAAATGCAGTAGGAGATTGTCTTGCTATGTTTTTTACGGTAATTAGTCATAATATCAACTTTTTAATATCAAATTGCATTAATATCGAGTTTTTTATATCGATATTACCATTATATCGATGTAATTAATATCAATTTAAAAAATATCGTTTTGTTTTTTTAAATAATATCGAAGCAAAAAATATCGAATCAAAAATATCGTTAGTAGAAAATATCGTTTTTTAGTGTTGTAAAAAATATCGAAAAAAATAATATAGAATGTGTAAAATATCGTTTTTTGAAAATATCGAAATAGTATGTATTAATATTAATATATTATTTGTTTTATTGTATTAATATTTGTATGAAATTGTATTAAAATAATAATTGTAAGATGTATTTTAGGAGCGGGATGTTGGGTTATTAGGGGATAAGGGTGGGGAGTGTTTTAAAATTATTTTTTGAAAATTAGAAAATAAAATAAAAATTAAAAATTTAAATTTCAAATTTTGTTTTAGGAGCGGGATGTTGGGTTATTAGTAGGGGTGGGCGGAATTTGCGTAGTCGCGCTACGCAATGCTCCGCGAAACGTTAAAAAATCTCCGCGAGCACGCAAAAGTTCCGCGAACACGCGGAATTGCTTGTTCCGCCCATTCGCGATGCTTTTTTCCTGTACACGAACGCTGTTTGCGTGCTCGGGGAGAAATATTTCGCAAACACGCATTTTGAAAGCGCGAACAAGCAAAAAATTCTGCGAAGCCGCGGATCGCGGAATTTTTGGCAATTTCGCGTTCTCCGCGGAACGCGAAATTACCCAAATTCCGCAAATTCCGCGAGCGGAACGGAATTTACCGCCCAGGCCTAGTTATTAGGGGATAAAGGTGGGGAGTGTTTTAAAACTATTAGTATAAAATTACAAAATAAAATAAAATTTAAAAATTTGAAAATATTTTAAAATTAGAAAATTAAATATAAATTTGAAATTTACAATATTGTTTTAGGAGCGGGATGTTGGGTTATTAGGGGATAAGGGTGGGGAGTGTTTTAAAAATATTATTTTAAATTTAGAATTTTAAAATTAAATTCGAAATTAAAAATGTTGTTTTAGGAGTGGGATGTTGGGTTATTAGGGGATAAGGGTGGGGAGTATTTTAAAAATCTTGTTTTAAAATTAGAAATTTAAATTTAAAATCGAAATTTAAAATCTTGTTTTAGGCACGGGATGTTGAGTTGTTAGGGGATAAGGGTGGGGAATGTTTTAAAAATATTTTATAAAAATTTAAATTAAATGTTAAAATTTATTATTGGAATTTGAAAAATTGTTTTAGTAGTGGTATGTTGTGTATTTAGGGGAAAATGGTGAGGGTTTTTTTTTAAATATCAAATAAAAATATTATAAATGTATTAATATTTAGAATATATTTTAGATATTTAGTTTTAGGAGTTGGATGTAGAGTTATTAGGGGATAAGGGTGGTAAATAATTTAAAAATCTACAGAAAATTGTAAGAAAAATTGTAAATTGTAGATAATATAAAGTTTAAAGTCAAACATGTTTCATGAAATGGTAATAATTGTAGAGGGAATATTGAATAAAATATTTTTAGTGTTGTTTGCTTTATGTAATATAATAGAAAGGATAGGGTCAATAGTTATTTATATAAGTCTATTATACAGTATTTTTTATGACTTACTAGTGAATGGAGTGGAAATAGTAAATTATATAGCTTTAATATCCAGCACCTTCCTGAATTAATATTTACTGGAGTTGGAATAGTAATTTATATATGTTTAGTGTTCAGCACCTTCCCTGACTTAATTTTTACTGGAGTTGGAATAGTAAATTATATGTCTTTTGTGTCCAGCACATTCTTTGACTTAATACTGACTGGATTGGGAATAGTAATTTATATACTGTTAGTGTCCAGCACATTCCCTGACTTAATAGTAACTGGAGTGGGAATTGTAAATTATATATGTTTAGTGTCCAACACCTTCCCTGAATTAATATTGGGTGGAGTGGGAATAGTTAATTATATATCTTTAGTGTCCTGCACCTTACCTGAATAATTTCTGACTGGAGTGGGAATAGTAAATGATATATCTTTAGTGTCCAGCACCTTCTCTTATTTAATAGTAACTGGAGTGGGAATAGTAATTTATATATGTTTAGTGTCCAGCACATTTCCTCATTTAATAGTAACTGGAGTGGGAATAGTAATTTATATATGTTTAGTGTCCAGCACTTTCTCTGACTTAATATTGGGTGGAGTGGGAATAGCTAATTATATATATTTAGGGGCCGATTCCAATCTCGGCCGGTAGGGCACCGAATCGGATTCGGCTTTACCGGATCCGATTCGGACGCCCTGTTTCCGACCGATTCGAACACCCGTCGGCGCGAGCAAGTACGATGCGAGCGTACGCGAAATCCCCGACCGACTCGTTCCCGGCTCCGAACCGCTCCAACCGACTCGTACGGACTCGACTCGCACCACGCAATGGAGACGTTCCCCGACCGGGCAAGTACGATGCGCGCCTCGAACAGTCTGACCGACTCACGTCGTCCAGCTCGAAAGAGCAGTCGGAGCCGGACTTTGGGGGTCTGTGTCGGACTCCCCTGTACGCGTAGCCGCGCGAGTCGCACACAGGGGGGACCCATGGGTCCCCCCTACACATGCATGTACGGCGCGAGTTGCACCGATGCGTACCCGTTGTAGGGGGCGCCCTTGTTCGCGACGCACCCATTGAGTCAATGGGAGCCCGTGTACGCGTCGTACGACCGGCTCCCATTGACTTCAATGGGAGTCCGACCGAATCGAGTCCGATAGCATGCGTCCGCATCGTACTCGTTCGGTCGGACTGCTAGAGTCCGGTTCGGTCGGATATCTCTCCGAATCCGACTCGGTCAGAGGGATTTCCGGCCCGAATCGGAATCAGCCCCTAAGTGTCCAGCACCTTCCCTGAATAAATTCTGACTGGAGTGGGAATAGTAATTTATATATGTTTAGTGTCCAACACCTTCCCTGAATTAATATTGGGTGGAGTGGGAATAGTTAATTATATATCTTTAGTGTCCAGCACCTTCCCTGAATAAATTCTGACTGGAGTGGGAATAGTAAATTATATATCTTTAGTGTACAGCACCTTCTCTTATTTAATAGTAACTGGAGTGGGAATAGTAATTTATATATGTTTAGTGTCCAGCACCTTCCCTGACTTAATATTTACTGGAGTTGGAATAGTAAATTATATATCTTTAGTGTCCAGCACATTCCCTGAATTAATACTGACTGGTGTGGGAATAGTAATTTATATATATTTAGGGTCCGATTCCGATTCAGGCCGGAAATCTCTCCGACCGAGCCGGACCCGGAGAGATTTCCGACCGAATCGGACTCTGGCAGTCCGACCGAACGAGTACGATGCGCACGCATGCAATCGTACTCGAGTCGGTCGGACTCCCATTGAAGTCAATGGGAGCCGGACGTACAACGCGTACGAGGGCTCCCATTGACCCAATGGGTGCGAGGCGAACAAGGGCGCCCCCTACAGCGGGTACACCTTGAAGCGACTTGCGGCGTACATGCACAGGTAGGGGGGACCCATGGGTCCCCCCTGTGTGCGACTCGCGCGGCTATGCGTAAAGGGGGGTCAGACACGGACCCCCAAAGTGCGGCTCCGACTGCTCTTTTGAGCCGGACGGCGCGAGTCGGTCGGACTGCTCGCGGCGCGCATCGTGCTTGCCCGGCCGGGGAACGTCTCCATCGCGCGGTGCGAGTCGTGTCCGTGCGAGTCGGTCGGAGCGCTTCGGACCCGCGAACAAGTCGGTCGGCGATTTCGCGTGCGCTCGCATCGTACTCGCTCGTCCGGACGCACGTACGAATCGGTTGGGAAAGAGGCCTCCGAATCGGATCTGGTTAAGCCGAATCCGATTCGGTGCCCTACCGGCCAAGATCGGAATCGGCCCCTTAGTGTGCAGCACATTCCCTGACTTAATATTCGGTGTAGTGGGAATAGTTAATTATATATCTTTAGTGTCCAGCACCTTCTCTTATTTAATAATAACTGGAGTGGGAATAGTAATTTATATATGTTTAGTGTCCGGCACCTTCCCTGACTTCATATTTACTGGAGTTGGAATAGTAAATTATATACATTTAGGGGTCGATTCCGATTCGGGCCGGAAAACGTACCGACCGACTCGGAGCCCGAATTAATTCCGACCGACACGTACCGGTGCAGCCCGACCCGCAAAGTACGATGAGAAGCGTGCAAAACCCGACCGACTCGTACGGAACACAAGCCGAATGACCGAGCCGCGCGAAAAACAGCAATCCGGCCGGAAAAACACGCGAATCGAACCGACCGACATGCACCCGGAACAATCCCGAACGAAACGTACCCGCGAACTCCTACCCGCCAAGTACGATGCAACGCGTGGAAAACACGACTGAGTCGCACGGAGGACAAGCCGTACGACCGACACGCATAGAAAACTGCGAGCCGAAGCAACCCAAAACACCGCGACCGACGCGTACGCAGCATAGAAAACAGCACAAACACAGCGTGAACGAATCGGAGAAGCCCGTACGAGACAACTGCAGGGTCCGACTCGGTCACAAGAACGTCTCCTACATGCACAAAAAGTACAAAGGGAAAATACACAAAAAAAGGCCAAACAAGCAATTACAAAGCCAATAAATACTGGGGGGGCAGGGAACAAAGACACACCCACAACTCCACCCATATAAAGGACACAAATCCCTACCATGATCCTTTGCAAATTCTAATTACCTGCCAGCACTCAACAGACAGCAACCACACACCCACAGCTCATCCATCACACAAGCCACACACCATCAGCACCCCAACAAATAGCAACCTCACATACACCCAGCAAAACACACACTCACACACCTTCACCTGCACACCAACACACACATCACTCACCATCACCACCCATCACCATGCCCCCAAAGAAGAATCATAAGTTCCTAGATAGTGAATTGGAAGTCCTGGTAGATGAGATCCTCAGGGTAGAGCCACAGCTGTTTGGTACACTGGTCCAACAGACACCCATGTCGCAGAAAACCAAGATGTGGGAGAGGATCGTCAACAGGGTGAACGCACAATCACCATGTTTGCGCACAAAGATAGACATCCAGAACAGGTGGTATGACGTGCGCAGGAGGGTCAGGGAGCTGTTGAAGAAGGACTACCTCTTGAGCCAACACACCGGCAGTGGCCCTCCTGCCAAGCCAGTATACCTCAGGCCCTGGGAGGAGAAGGTGCGGGCCATCCTACCACCAGTGAGCGTATATGGACTAGAAAACATCCCAGAGCCTGGTGAGTACACAACTAATGTACACAATATTGTTCCACAATACACACACATCACTGTCAAGGGGAGAGTCAAACCATGCACCCTTAGCAAATACACAGCAACCAGAACAGAACCATCCCAAAATGTTTATGTCAGTCAGATAAACACAACACATGCCATCTCATAGTGACATGTAACTGTGTCATCACATGTATAAACACAACTACAACTACAGCTGGGCAGTGGCACAAATATAACTAACAAACACATCCAGACATGTAGCCACCACTACAACACCACCACACAGTGAAGCCCACTGAAAGGAAGGGATACTGTGTATGCTGGGCAAGTCAGTGTAGCCAATAGCATCATGGGTAGTCACAGATATTGCCCACCCTCACAATGCGCACATCAACACCACCATGAACCATGCTCACATCACAGGGAGTGGAAAACAACTGACAAGATGACTGACACTGGCTACTGCTGTGGGGAGCACAAGGTCCTGCTGGCAACTGTGCACCAACCAACAGCAGGACACCACTGACTGACATCCTGAAAGACAACTTGCACTCCCTGCAATGGAAGCACATTCCATGGTGGGATATCTGGCTGGGTGGGAAGGAGGACTCACAGCCCTGACCATAGTTACCAGCAGCGTTTCTCACACACACCCCTAACACAAACACCACATAACTCACCTGGGAGAATGCATTGCCTCACACTCCAATCAAATATCCCACAAAGAACCACAACCCTGGGTCATGCTGAGTGAAGCACAGTGACACACATGGGACTTGTAGCAAAACTAACCCCAGGATAACACTGTCAGCCATCTTGTCAGCACAGGCACACAACCCCACAGGGAAGCAGAGTCAAAGGGAAGGAAGCATGGGCATGCTGGGAAATGAAATTGAAATGAAATTTGTACTTGTAAAGCGCACCCATACCCCCAAAGGGGTGTCCAGGTGCTGTACGCATACCGCTGTGGAACCCTTCCTGGCTTTTCCCTGTGAAATGTCCACTCCTGGGCACCCCCAGGGTGAAGCCAGGCATCCCAGCGCTGTTGGGGCCGTTGTGGAGATTAAGCAAGCTATTGCCCAGAGTTGCAGAGTGGGACCCATGATTAGAATAGGCACCGAGGCGAGAATTATCAGGTCCGAGGAAATTGAGCCCAAGACCCGCCGAGGCGGGAATTGAACCCTGGTCCCGGGCCAGATCTCTGCATCAGGGTCTGCCGCTCTAACCATTGAGCCACACTTCTCCAACGGGAAGGGGGGGTGGAGGCAATAGCATGATGGGAGTGGTAGTCACAGCTCAACATCCCCCACCCACATGGCCCAGCAAGCTCACACTCAAGCATGCACACCCCACAGAGAGTGGAAAGCCCCATCAAAGATGTCTGACACTGGTGCTCTGTTGTGGGGAGCACAAGGCCATGCTGGGAACTGGCCACCAACTAACAGCAGGACACCACTGTCAGCCATCTTGCCATTGCTCTCACACTCACACACAGTGAAGTCCACCCAAAAGCAAGTAAGTATGGGCATGCTGGGAAGTGGGGTGGAGGCAATAGCATGATGGGAGTGGTAGTCACAGCTCAACATCCCCCACCCACATGGCCCAGCAAGCTCACACTCAAGCATGCACACCCCACAGAGAGTGGAAAGCCCCATCAAAGATGTCTGACACTGGTGCCCTGTTGTGGGGAGCACAAGGCCATGCTGGGAACTGGCCACCAACTAACAGCAGGACACCACTGTCAGCCATCTTGCCATTGCTCTCACACTCACACACAGTGAAGTCCACCCAAAAGCAAGTAAGTATGGGCATGCTGGGAAGTGGGGTGGAGGCAATAGCATGATGGGAGTGGTAGTCACAGATATTGGTCACCCCCACAACTGTCCCATCAACACGTTCCATGGTGGGATATCTGGCTGGGTGGGAAGGAGGACTCACAGCCCTGACCATAGTTACCAGCAGCGTTTCTCACACACACCCCTAACACAAACTCCACAAAACTCACCTGGGAGAATGCATTGCCTCACACTCCAATTAAATATCCCACAAAGAACCACAACCCTGGGTCATGCTGAGTGAAGCACAGGGACACACATGGGACTTGTAGCAAAACTAACCCCAGGATAACACTGTCAGCCATCTTGTCAGCACAGGCACACAACCCCACAGGGAAGCAGAGTCAAAGGGAAGGAAGCATGGGCATGCTGGGAAGGGGGATGGAGGCAATAGCATGATGGGAGTGGTAGTCACAGATATTGGTCACCCCCACAACTGTCCCATCAACACCACCCTGAACCATGCACACATCACAGGGAGTGGAAAACAACTCACAAGATGGCTGACACTGGCTACTGCTGTGGGGAGCACAAGGCCCTGCTGGCAACTGTGCACCAACCAACAGCAGGACACCACTGACTGACATCCTGAAAGACAACTTGCACTCCCTGCAATGGAAGCACGTTCCATGGTGGAATATCTGGCTGAGTGGGAAGGAGGGCCGGATGTCAACCAAATACAACCAATGCAGACCATGTACACACCCCAACATTCACATATAAATGCCCAAATAATGCAGGACAATGTGCTACACCAATATCAACCCCTGACTGTGACAACTTAGGACAATGCAATGTACAGGCCCGCATCCAGAGGCACAGTCACAACTGTCAGGTGTGTCAACCATTGATGCCTGCAGAAACATAACATACATTGTGTGTGTCTCCCAAAAACAGGTGATGATGGGGACACAGCAGCAGACGCTGAGGAGTCCCCGTCCCAGGCTCAAGAGGATACGGAGCTCACTGGTGTGGAACAGCCTCTGCCCTCATCGGATGAAGAAGACCCACCTGGCACCTCCGGAGCAAGTCATCATGCAGCACCAGCAGGACCACCAGCTGCACCCCCTGCACCCACCCCTCCAACGACTGTCAACACACATACCACCCCTGCCGACATGGACAGACCAAGGAGCACCACCACCACCAGCACAGGGACCCTGGACCAACGTGGGTCCATGGACACCAACACCACCAACAACCCCCAAGGGGGCCCAGGGTCACCTGTGCGTGCCACCTCAGGTACTGCACGTGTCGCCAGGGATGGTGGGAGGGGTGGGAGACATAGGTCGCTGCTCGCAGAGGGGTCTGGACTGCATGATGACCCACAACTGGCACGCATAGCCGATGCGTACCAGTCCAGCACCGGAGAGCTCAGCCAGGTAGTGGGGCTCCTCAGGGACATTAAACAGCAGCAGGCTGCCCATCATGCCCGCTTGGACTCACACATGTCCCGCGTGGAGTCCAAGTGGGACACACTGCAAGAGATGACGGTGGTGCATAGGGACATATTACAATGCCTCCACCAGATGAGCAGCAACCAGTCAACACCTCCCTGTGTGCCCACAACATCTGGTGCTGAAACAACTGCAACTGCCACAGGGAGGCAGGATGACTCTGGCGGAGAGTCCCCTGCACCGCAGCAGCCTGCACTTGAGGGTCCCCCCCAAAGAAGAGGGGTCGTCCGAGGAAGGACAACTGAGAGGCTGATGGCCATGCACAACCCCCAGGAAGCCAACACCTGTTCTGGATAATCACCTTTGTGCGCAAACTGTTCACCCTGTTGACTGCAACACAACTCCCCCACATGACATGGGGAGTACAAGTTGGACCAATGTCTCAGATGACTGTGGACTTGATACAGGACATTTCTGCTACCAGGACTTCCAATTCATCGCGGAACTTTGGATTGCAATCAAAATGTACAGCACTCACCATCCTGTGCACTATTCACACACATGTATGACAATAAACACACTAATACACCATACCTGCCTCTGTCGTGATTCCAACGTGGTTTCTGTCATGAAGATGATGACCAGCAAAATTACACTGTGCATGCTAACTGCTACAGCAAGTACAACACAGGCATATGAGTCATGGCAACGTGACACATATGAGGGAGACACACCACCAGGGCTACACAACAAATACACACCTAGGCCATCTGACTCATTGCCTACACTGATGTTGCCAGGAAATACGGTGCAATGCACAGACACAACACCTATTCACAGTCTTAGTCAACTAGCCCACTGGTGCAGTAAGCAAATGTCAGTCAAATGTGTGACCACAGACAACGCACATCACAAAGTGAAGCACAGGTTTATTACACATTTGCAACATGTTGTAACCACTACAGATGCAAGGTAATCCCACCTGGCAGCGGGCACACAGTCAACAAGTGTAGAAGGAAGGAAGTCCATGGGTGTGGCGCACATCACCTGTAGGGACACGACAGCTACCACCCTGGAAGTCGAATCACGGTGTCAGGGATCACAGTTGACCAAACGACTCTGAAAGTACCCTGTGAAGGACAGAAATGACACACAGTCAAAAGCACTGAAGAACAGGACAGAACTGCAATACTCATGCCCAATACATGTCACAAGATACCCACCCAGAACCAAGTTAGCATGTCAACACTGTTGGGGAGTACAGACTACCTGTAAGGACACATCGCTACACGCATACAGTCATGTAGCCCATGGACACACTCAAACAGCACCAGAGCACCACCAACACATATCATGCAAACTCACATCATTGACATGACATCTCTGGATACTCACATTCAGCTGAAGAAGTTGGTGATGAGCTGTGTGCGGACATCACCATCATCATCATCACTGGCATCGTGGTCCAGGCCAGGATCCTCCACAGGTGGCGGACGTTGGTCATCGTCATCCAGGATGAGAGGCAACTCCTTCCGCACTGCCAGGTTGTGTAGCATGCAGCAGACGATGACAATCTTGCACACCTTTGCTGGGGCATATGGGAGGGACCCTCCTGTCTTGTCCAGGCAGCGGAAGCGGCTCTTCAGGAGACCAAATGTCCGCTCAATCACTCTCCTGGTCCGACCATGTGCCTCATTGTAGCGCATCTGGGCTGGTGTCACAGGGTTCCTGAGGGGCGTCAGCAACCACGGCATGTTGGGGTATCCCGAGTCACCTACATACAGACAATTGCACATTAGCTGAGTTGGAAAAGAGGGTGGAACACTACATTGCAGAACACACACAATGGTACAAAGTCAGTACACACCAACAAGCCAGGCACGCTGGTTCGGCATCTGTGACATCATCCTCGGGATGCGACTACTCCTCATCACGTAGGCATCGTGTGCAGAACCGGGGAAACGGGCACACACGTGTGAGATGCTCATATCTGCAAGACAGACCACCAGTGCATTGACCGAGTGGTAGTGTTTGCGGTTCCTGTATGCCTGCTCTTGGGCCTGTGGTGGTACCAAAGCCACATGTGTCCCATCAATGGAGCCAATGACATGCGGCATCCTCCCCAGGGCATAGAAGTCACTCTTCACGTCAGTGAGTTGTTGGAGTCTAGGGAAATAGATGTACTGGTTCAGGTATATCAACATAGCCTCCAAAACATCGCGGAGCACACGGCTGAACATGGTCTGTGACATCCCACCAGCAGTCGCCACAGTGTGTTGAAAGGTACCGGTGGCAAAGAAGTGTAGGGCTGCCATCACCTTCACCTTGGGGGTCAGCGCTGTAGGGTACGGCCGGCCAGGTTGCAAATGTGGTGCCAAGCGCACTGCCAAATCCTCAATCAGCTGCCTGGTGAAGCGGTACCGTCGGATGCTGTCACGTTCCACCATCGTTGCCAGGTCAGGGAATGGTCTATGGACAGCTGGTGCCCTGCAGTGCATAGGTGAAGAAAGAAAGATTGTCAGTCACCCCACATATGTGGCATTGAACACACTCAATATCACATGATACATCATTATGAGGCACAAGTACATGATGTGTACAGTTCCATAAGGACATGTATGGCACATACATGGCCAACATCTAACATCACAGTTCAACAAGTGGCATCAATAAGTCCCAGGTTGTGCCATTGGATATCATGAGGCCGTGTCACAGTTCCCATCTCCTGCTGCCACGTTACAAACACACCCCACAGTGACATGTGAGGACAGATGTTCCCCAGGCATCACAGCTCAACGACAGGTAGATTCCCAGGGACCCTGTATTGCCACATGGACACTGGCATGACATGGTGTGTATCATGTATACACCACAGCAAAACAACCATGACCCCCACAGGTAGTGGTCCCTGTTGCCTCGGCAGGACAGACATGGACGTCTGTGACACACACACGCACAACATCAAAGTCCATGCACAAACAACATGGATGTGGAGACTGTCTCCCATTGTGCACATGAAATCAGAGACATTGTAAACACAACATGCACACAGACTGTGGAGGACCATCACTATTGTGCCAATGGGTCACCCTGGGTTAAACATACCGTCCCACATGGGACTCAGGGGTATGTGACATGACATACACATACACCACCGTGAAATGTGACCATGCCACATGCTCAGATATGAACAGTTGCACGTCACAGTGGTCATGTACACAAAACACCAAGGATCCTGTCCCCATGAACACGTGCACAGCCTGGGGGTGGCTGCCCCCAAGTGACATCCACAGAACAACATGTTCACCCCCATACACGGAATAGGTAATGCAGCCTTACATGCCTTAGGATACAGTTTGGACAGGCTGTGGTGTTGTAGGTGTGCCCCTCACTCCCTGGGAAGTATATGTGGCTGGCATATGTTCACCTGTGACAGGCATGGTGACATATGCCAGTGACTTGTACAGGGATGCGTTGGACAGCAATGGACTGATCGGTGCGCACACATTGGCAATTGCATTTAATGTGTGCTGGTACGCGTTATATTCGCAATACGCATTGGACAGCAATGGACTGATCGGTGCGCACACATTGGCCATTGCATTCAATGTGTGCTGGTACGCGTTGTATTCGCAATACGCGTTGGACAGCAATGGACCGATCGGTGCGCACACATTGGCCATTGCATTCAATGTGTGCTGGTACGCGTTGTATTCGCAATATGCGTTGGACAGCAATGGACCGATCGGTGAGCACACATTGGCCATTGCATTCAATGTGTGCTGGTACGCGTTGTATTCGCAATACGCGTTGGACAGCAATGGACCGATCGGTGAGTCCGGCCGGCCCATTGCATTCAATGTGTGCTGGTACGCGTTGGATCCTGGGTACGCGTTGAACAGCAATGGACCGATCGGTGTGCCCGGCCGGCCCATTGCATTCAATGTGCGCGGTACGCGTTGTATCCTGGGTACGCGTTGAACAGCAATGGACCGATCGGTGTGCCCGGCCGGCCCATTGCATTCAATGTGTGCGGGTACGCGTTGTATCCTGGGTACGCGTTGAACAGCAATGGACCGATCGGTGTGCCCGGCCGGCCCATTGCATTCAATGTGTGCGGGTACGCGTTGTATCCTGGGTACGTGTTGAACATCAATGGACCGATCGGTGTACCCGGCCGGCCCATTGCATTCAATGTGTGTGGGTACGCATTGTATCCTGGGTACGCGTTGAACAGCAATGGACCGATCGGTGTGCCCGGCCGGCCCATTGCATTCAATGTGTGCGGGTACGCGTTGTATCCTGGGTACGCGTTGAACAGCAATGGACCGATCGGTGTGCCCGGCCGGCCCATTGCATTCAATGTGTGCGGGTACGCGTTGTATCCTGGGTACGCTTTGAACAGCAATGGACCGATCGGTGTGCCCGGCCGGCCCATTGCATTCAATGTGTGCGGGTACGCGTTGTATCCTGGGTACGCGTTGAACAGCAATGGACCGATCGGTGTGCCCGGCCGGCCCATTGCATTCAATGTGTGCGGGTACGCGTTGTAACCTGGGTACGCGTTGAACAGCAATGGACCGATCGGTGTGCCCGGCCGGCCCATTGCATTCAATGTGTGCGGGTACGCGTTGTATCCTGGGTACGCGTTGAACAGCAATGGACCGATCGGTGTGCCCGGCCGGCCCATTGCATTCAATGTGTGCGGGTACGCGTTGTATCCTGGGTACGCGTTGAACAGCAATGGACCGATCGGTGCGCACCCATTGGCTATGGCCTGGCCTGGCAACGGACGCGTTTTCAAATTTTGAACGAGTCTGATGCTGTAAATTCAGTTGGTCACCCACAACAATGTTGCAAATTCATGGGTGTCATGAAGTTGAACTTTTGAAGGATGCTGTGGGCGTGTGTAAGTGGTGCAATTCCATGGATTGGCCAGATTCAGAAGATGCAAACGACTTGGACCTATCACTTTGGACACATGGGACAGTATCTGCCTCTGCAGCACACATATAATGCTGGCTGTTCCCCTGAGAGCCCACTTGCCTGTACTACATGCTCCAGGACGACATCTGCCACCACCACTGCTGCTGTATCTGCACCCTCTGGACCCTGCAATGGCACGTACTGTGGAGAGAGCCCCAGCCTTCAGCACTGAGGAGAACCAGGCCCTGCTGGACAGCCTCCTTCCACAGTACAGCAAGCTGTATGGGAAAGCAGGGGAGCAGGTGAGTGTTCTGTCCACTGCCTTCCTAAATGTGCATGTTGTCTGACTAGCAAGGCTAACAGTCTGCACGCCACTGGCTAGCAGGCTCACTGAGTAGTTGTCACCCCCCATAGTGTGTAGTTACATGCACTGGACAGGTATAGTGCAGTGACAGTGCATTTAAACAAGGTTTTACTTCCCAGGCAATGATACCATGTAGTAACTGCTGGCATACTGTCCATGGCCATCGTTGCACTGCCTGTGTACACCATGTGCCCCTGTGATTGAGACATGTATATCCAACTGTGTAATGCACGGATATGTTGCATGTGTAGTAATGGCATTCTCACTTTGTCATCCTCACAGGTTGTTGCCCACCAGAAGCAGCAGATATGGCTGACCATCGTCCGGGCAGTGAGATCCGTGGGGGTCTACAAGCACCGGATCCGCAACTGCCAGAAGAGGTGGCAGGACCTTAGGGGCTGGACCCGGAGGATCGCACGGGTCCAGCTGAAGCTGGCGCCTCCTCGCAGGAGGGGCGGACACCGGACCCTGACCCCCCACATGCTCAGGATCCTGGCGGTGGTCTTCCCTGATCTGGATGGGCAGCTGAAGGCCAGTGAGCAGCAAGGAGGGGGTGAGTCCATGACTGCATTGTGAACTATGTCTGCCATGCTATGTGCCCTCCTCTGGCCTGGTTAAACTTCCACAGTACATCAGTCATGTGGTCCAGGACCCATGTCCCTCTATTGTGCACTGCCCACTCCTCATCTGATACCCAGGTGTGGCCCTTACGGTCAGGGAATTGTGTCACTTGGGTACTGTGTCCTTGCAGTTTGCTTGACTCAAGGTGGGGGACAGCATCTGTTTCCCTAACTCTGTGGTGGGCATCATGGGTGGGTCCATTGCTTACACAATGCCTGTGTTCTGACATGTAATCTGCGTGTTACTTTGATATGTGGTCCAATTGCTGAGCTGATCCACCACATGTGCCTGGGGTATCTGGCACACACCCATGCTGCGGGTGGGAACAATGTTTGGGCCCCAGGAGTGTGTATATAACGTGTGTAACACATACTTAGCCAGCTGCCTACTGTCCAGGACTCATCCCTCATTCATGTGGGGCAGGACAGTCATGCCTACTCCAGGCCATACAATACACTCTGTACTCCCACTCCCGTGTATCAGCTGACACGTTGTGCTCAGTGAATTGTCCCCTCAGGTGTCTGCCTCTGTGTCAGTGTGCTGTGGCTTCGTTGTCAGGACTGCTGGGGTGTTTCTCGGTTGGGGCTCAGCATGCCACTGGAGATGTGACCATAGGAGACGATACTTGTGTGACACATAGGTGTTTGATCACCTGACCGTGCAGACTGGGGTATGCGAATGTGAAGTTCAGGCAGCTGTCTCCCATTCACAGCAGATTGTGAGGTGCTCAGGTTCAGAGGGTTGTGTTACAGGTCTCCCATATGTCCAATCGGTATGACCTGGACAGATAAGGGTTCAGATGATGTGGTGTGTGGGGGATGTACATGTGCACTTGTTCAGCTCCAGGACTTGCATTCCCCATGACCTACTATTGTGACACAGTGCAGAGTGTTGTTGTCTGGCTGCCCTGCCCATGTGACTGGAGACAGTGATGTATGACTTAGCAGGCATGCCTGTGCCATGGCATGTGACTTCCTATTAGTGATCCTGCAGGGGAGTGACATGTGCTACATGCACACCATTGTGGCAATGGCTATCAGGACATGGGTGCATCATGGTGTCTGTCGCTGGTATGCATCACATGCATTTCCTATTTGACTCTGGGCATCCCTTTCATCCGGACACCTGTACTGACTCAGTGGCAAGAGTTGTGATGTGTGCATGTTCACATGCTTAACCGGGTTCTCTGCACTGTCCAACTACTGTGTAGGTGGTGCATGTGTCCACACTGGGGTATTGCCATCCAACAGACACCAGACAGATGGGTGCAAGGCCAGGTGGGATGTGAGTGCCATGGTTGACCATCAGACTGACAATTGGCTTCTCCTGTTCTGTTTGGGCACTTTTAGCAATGTTCAACTAAGGATGCCAGGGCTTGCTCTGTAATGTGCTGTACTAACTGTGGTGTGTGCGTTCGGTGCAGGTGACTGATGTCTGTCTGTTTCCCTATTGATTGCAGATACATCCACGGCCACAGGAGGGGACAGCTCCACGGACCAGGAGGAGCCGCAGAGCCAGACTGGGTCAGCAGCCGAGGAGTGGTCGGAGGGACCCAGTGGCACGGAGGGCGAGGGGAGCCACACCGAGGAGTCCTCAGCACCATCCATCTCAGCTGAGGACCACAGCAGCTCGGAGGATGACTCCCTTATGGAGGCGGGTGTCAGCAGCCACCACACCCCAGCTAGTGTTGCTGTCCCCGCCACCGCCACCACCACCACCGCCCTCCCATCGGCTCCCATTCCCGAGGTCCGTGGAGGCTCCCATGTTCGGGAGCGTGTCTCCTTCGGGCCAGGCACCGCACCCCCTGCCCCTGTGTCCCCTGCTGCCCTGAGTGAGGAGTCTGTGTACCTCCTTCGCCAGCTCCATGTAGGGCAGACAGCGATGCTGAGTGTCCTCCATGCCCACACCACTCTGTTGACTCAGCTGGTTACGTTCATGGAGGGCATCTCATCGGGCATGTCTGCCCTACAGAGGGGCAATAGGTCCATGGACTCCTCCCCGACGGCAGCAGTGTCCCTCCTCCGACAGTCCCTCACCCCTCCTGCCTCTGCCCCATCCACACTCCCCAGCACCTTACCTGTCCCAAGCACACACACACCGGCACAGGCACACACCAGCACAGACACGAGCAGCACACAGACACACATGCCACAAACAAGACGCACACGCACGCACAGTCAGGGGACTGAAACCACACTCACAGGGGATGGGGCCCAGGCACACACACACGCATCCACGAGCACTGCGCAGTCCTCAGTTGCCTCTCCCTCCAAAGCCCCCTCCCTTGCCTCACCTGCAACCCCAAAGACACAGCGGCTCTTCCTCAGTGACCTCGGCCTCTTCCCCTCCGATCCAGCTGATACAGCATTCAGGGGGAAGAGGAAGCCCACCCACACGGAGCGGAGTGCCCCTCGCCCCCGGACACCCTCCCCCAGGCGCAGACCGACTGATGCCCCCACCCGCAACTCCCCCTGGACCCGGAAGAGCAAGACCCCGCCGCCGCCCTGCAGCTCAGGCACCAAGTCTCCTTCCTCCATCCCTCAGGCCCCCACTAAACAGGTGCCCCCACCACACCCTGCCCCAGGTTCCCCACCCACAAATACACCATCCCCAAAAGGATCAGGCCTTCTCCCCCTGCCACTTGCTCTTCCGGCCCCACACCCCCGCTGCGCTTGTCTGTGCCACTGGTGTGGTGAGGGTGTCCTCCCCTCTGTCCTGCCCACCTTACCTGATCCCCATTCTCCTCCCCTGGAGGTAGGCACTGCAGTGGAGGCCACTACCACCCTGTCTGACTTGGGCACTGCAGTGGCAAACCTGTCCACTCCATCTGCACGGTCCACTGCAGTCGTGCCGGCGCCCACACCATCTGAGTCATGCCCCCCAGTTGTGCCGGCACACACCATGTCAGACACCTCCACTGCAGTTGTCAGTGGCTCTCCAGCACCCACCACCCCTTCCCTGCCTCCTTCTGGTGAGCCCTGATCCTGTCCCTGCGGTGCCTGGCCTGCCCCCCGTATGCCCCTCCGAGGGGATTGTCCCTGGTTTTCATCAGTGCAGGCATGCGTAGGGTGACATCTGCCACTGTCACCCTGTTTTGACTTTCATGATGGACTGGCCATTGGCCTTTGTTTATTTTTTACATGACTTCAACTTTTGAACCCACATATGCTGAATAAAGCAACTTTCTGTTCTCTAGTGCTTTTGCTTCTGATGTACATGATGTTGATGATGCTAACCATGCCCTTTCTGCAGTGATGGTGATATTTGGTCTCATGAATATGTAGTGTTACTGTGCAGGAACCCATGTGGTCCAGGGGGACTGTGTCCTATCCTGTGGTGTATCCATGTCATCCTTAGCAGCATCTGAGGCTGTCATGTTTTCAATATTTGGCAATGGGATTTCCTACTTACATTAGCAATGTCACATCTGTGGCTTCCACCCCTGCACATCTGTTGTGCTTGCCATTGTTCAATTAGTCTACTTCCCTGACCGTGTGGCCATCTCCACTGGACGTGCAGGTTTGGGCATCAATGGGGAAGGACTCATCTGTGTTGTCAGTGCAACTTGCTAAACATGTGTGTTGGATCTGTGCTGATGATTTCGTTGACACTCCCATGACCAGGCTGATGTGACAGGAGCCTTCATTTGGTGCTAATTGTTGACTGTGTGACCAAGTGTTCTGCTGACATGATGGAGCCCTACTGAGGCGACATATGGCACAGCTTTCCTCACACAGGAGTGGAGTCCCCTCATGGCAGTGTGTGCTCCTGTGACATCGCCTGCGCCCAAGGTGTGTGTTGTATGTGCATGTCTGTGTGTTCACTTCCATTTTGCTGTGCATGCTGGGATCCCTAGTGATGTTCCTGTTTGTGATGCTTGCTGAGTTGACCTATGTTCCCCCAAAGTCTTCTCCCTGGGTTCTCTGTGATGTGGGTGCATGGCACATTACTGGTCATCAGGGTGTCACCCATAGGTGTGTTTGCTGTCAGGGCTGAGTTTGTGGGCAGACGCTGATGGGTCACAGTCAGGATTCCCCTTGGCACTTGTTGTTTACACCTGTCATGTGATTTCCGGTTTGTGTTAGCTTTCATTGGTTGTGACACGTTGTGTGTGTGACTGCTGGCACTCCTCAGGGTCAGGGCTGCAATGTTGGTAGTTGTCTATGTGTGTTCTTTGTGGGTGACCTTGGCTTCTTCATTGGTGTGTGACTGTGGCTGGGATCCCATTGGTTGGTGTGGTATTGCCGTCATGTCCATGTACAGCGTAGTGTGCAGTGTGTCAGACATTCAGGAGTCTTGTTGAGTGGCCATGTGTGATGTGTTTCTGCACCTTGGTTCCCACCACCCCCCTGGGATTGTCATGGGTGCATGTGCAATGTCACCAGTGCATGTGAGCTTCACTGCTGCACATTGTTGGAGGTCGAGGTGTGTGGTGTTGAGTGTGTGCAGATGAGAGTTGTTGCCCGGCTAGACCCCTGCCTCCATGTTGGCCTTGGCTTACTGGCCGTGCTGATTGATTTGTGCTTGTGTAGGTGTGATGGTAGTTTGTTGCTCAGGACACATGACTGTGGTTCACAGTGTGAACGACATCTAGCTTTGTCATCACAGTGGGATTGTAATGCAGCCCAGGGTCACCACATTGTGGGGGCCCTGGGGGTAGTGCTGTGGTGTCTCTGTGTCTTGCTGTGTCAGTTGCTGTTCCTACATGCTTGTGTGACATGTGTGATTTGTGCTCCCTCTCATCTGACAATGCCTGATTGCCCACATAGGGGATTTGGATCCATGAGTTACCTTTGTGTGGCACTGTATGCACATCTGTGTAATTGGTATTCAGGCCTCCTCATGTGTTGTGTGGTTGCCTGGGGACACTGGTACCCCCCCTCACCTGTTGTGTTTGATGTGCAGTGTGGGTCTGCCTGTTTGTGTTTGTGCATCTGCACCACTGCATTGGCATATCTTTAGTGTGCCATTGGCTGTATGTTGTTTGGTGTGTTTCCCCTGCTGTCCCTGGGACTCCTAGGTCATCAGTCAGCACAATGATCATTGTTTGTGTGTCCCATTGCTGCCATGGTATGGTATCTGTTCACCTCACATCTACAGTCTCCACAGGGTATCTGCATTTGTGTGCCCATTGGTGCAAATATGTGGGTCTGCATTCTGATGGTCACTTCTGTCATTGTGTCGATGAATGTTGACAGTGTCAGCCCCCATGGGTGATGTTTGTCTGCACATGGCCAAAGGTATGTCTTATTTGCACTGCACTGTTTGCCTCCCCCAATCTATGTTGATATGGGACACAAGCACTACTTTGCCACTGATGTGTTTGTTGTTCTGTGACCAGGAATCATCCATGCAGTTTGGCAGTTGCAGCTTTTTCTTTGTCAACACTTACATATTGGTCACTGTGATGATGGGGGTTTGGACCCCATTGCAAAACACACAAGATGGACGGAATGTTGCACAATGGCAAACATTCACCCCCAATCACAGATCTGGGTTTAATCCATCGTTATTTTGCTTCACCACGCCACCCCAGTTCAGACATGGCCATATGCAAATCAGTCTTGACCCTGTGCCTCATGGGAACAGTCCAGACCGAACTGCCAAGCCATGTCTTCCCTGGACCGGAATCAAGCATCCTAGGACCGGTTTCGGGCATTCAGCCCTCATCAGCCAGGATAGCCTGACTCCAGTGGCGCAGTGAGCACGGGACCCACGTCTGGGCATACCCTTCCCACTTGGGGCGAATTGCAAAACACACAAGATGATGGACGGAATGTTGCACAATGGCAAACATTCACCCCCAGTCACAGATCTGGGTTTAATCCATCGTTATTTTGCTTCACCACGCCACCCCAGTTCAGACATGGCCATATGCAAATCAGTCTTGACCCTGTGCCTCATGGGAACAGTCCAGACCGAACTGCCAAGCCATGTCTTCCCTGGACCGGAATCAAGCATCCTAGGACCGGTTTCGGGCATACAGCCCTCATCAGCCAGGATAGCCTGACTCCAGTGGCGCAGTGAGCACGGGACCCACGTCTGGGCATACCCTTCCCACTTGGGGCGAATTGCAAAACACACAAGATGATGGACGGAATGTTGCACAATGGCAAACATTCACCCCCAGTCACAGATCTGGGTTTAATCCATCGTTATTTTGCTTCACCACGCCACCCCAGTTCAGACATGGCCATATGCAAATCAGTCTTGACCCTGTGCCTCATGGGAACAGTCCAGACCGAACTGCCAAGCCATGTCTTCCCTGGACCGGAATCAAGCATCCTAGGACCGGTTTCGGGCATTCAGCCCTCATCAGCCAGGATAGCCTGACTCCAGTGGCGCAGTGAGCACGGGACCCACGTCTGGGCATACCCTTCCCACTTGGGGCGAATTGCAAAACACACAAGATGATGGACGGAATGTTGCACAATGGCAAACATTCACCCCCAGTCACAGATCTGGGTTTAATCCATCGTTATTTTGCTTCACCACGCCACCCCAGTTCAGACATGGCCATATGCAAATCAGTCTTGACCCTGTGCCTCATGGGAACAGTCCAGACCGAACTGCCAAGCCATGTCTTCCCTGGACCGGAATCAAGCATCCTAGGACCGGTTTCGGGCACTGGAGTCAAGCTATCCTGGCTGATGAAGGCTGATAGCCTGAAACCGGTCCTAGGATGCTTGATTCCGGTCCAGGGAAGACATGGCTTGGCAGTTCGGTCTGGATGGGGCAACGCCGCCATGGAAAGGCATACGGTCTTCGCTATTGGGGGCCGGTTGCGGGCCCCCAGAGTGTTGGGGGTGGGGGATGCACATGGGGGTACCTATGGTACCCCCCTGCATTGGCATGGACAAGGTGGCAGGCACCGCGCGGTGCCTGTCACCTTGTGCATGCCAATGCACGACGTGCATTCCCAGCATTGTGGCGGGCGGTGATGTGAACACCGCCCGCCACAATGTTGGGAATAGGGGATGCCACCGCCACCGTTGCGGTGGCATCCTAATACTCGTGGCGGGACCGCCGCTCCTATGGTGGACGGTCCCATTCACCGCTACGGTGGCGGGCGGACTTTGTCCGCCCGTCATCGTAATGTGCCCCTAAGTACATTGATGTAATATTTTTAGAAAGAAAAAAATGTGTTTATTTATGTAGGTTTCCTTTGTTTTAGAATTATTTAGTATGTTTTTAATTATTTAAGCAGCCATTTTGGTTTAACGGGGACTATTTTTTAACCGCTTACTGTTGTTTTGGGTCATTTCAAGAGGAGAAGCTCGCAGATAGATGCTGCATCGCGTTGATGAAGGTAAGTTTAATTTACTACCTTTATATTACATTTTTACTTGCAAGTGCATGTTGTTAAGTGGTAGTTAGTATGTTTAGTGGTAGGTTGCTGTGTTTTTGGTGCGTTTTGGTAGTTAGTTCGACTTTAGCGAGATATCGAGATTTTGAGTTTGCGGCCTAGTGTAGAAATGTTATGCTATGTTTCTAAATGTTTATTATATATGAAGTGTGTATTTATGTTGTTTAATATACTGTATGTGTATGTTTGTGTGGGTGGGTATGTTTCTTTCTCTTTTTTAGGTTTTGTTCTCCGAATCGCGTTTTGGAGAGGATAGCGTTTTTTATTAAGAAGTGTGTATTAGTATTTAATACGAATATTTATTTAACACTTTCTTAATTTTTCAGGTTTTCCTGGAGCGTTTCTTTTTTTAAACACTATTTTCGGGTTTTTTATGGTTTAAAGTCGTTGGATTTATCAATGCTGGATTATTTTTGGGGAACAGTTGTATTTTTACATTTTTTTGGGGTGAATTTTAAATATTATTTGGATTGAGAGATACCTGGATGGATTACCGATTTTTGGATTACGTTTTCTTCAGCTACAGAAATCGTAAGTGTTTTATTTAATAATTGTGGGAGGGTATTTTCATTATGTTATTTGATATATGTGTAATGTTAGGTAAAATGTAAATAATATGTCAATATATCTTTTTATAACTGCATTTTATATATATGACACATTATTTATATTTTACAAAATTAAGCAAAATTATATGGACAGTTACCAAATGTGTTTTGTAGGAAAGTCTTTTTCTATTGCTGTAAGGACATTTTTTAAAGAATTGTTTTTGCTATTAGTGACAGGTATTCTAGGCCTCTAGTAGTTGGGTATAGTGTTACTTGACTTTATAGTAAGTTGTACATTCTTTTGGTTTGTTTTGTGAGTTTAGGGCCTATTTGAGTTATAGATTGTTCCATCCTAAGTTCCTGGTAACTTTGGGCATCATTACGATGGCGGGCGGACACCGCAGCGGAATGTGGGACCATCCGCAAGGGGTGCGGCGGTCCCACCATGGGTATTAGGATGCCACCGCCATGGTGGCGGTGGCATCCCGTATTGTTCGAATTGCGGGGGCAGTGCTGTCACCAGCACCCGCTGCAATGCGAAAAACGCATGTTGTGCATTCGAATGCACAACGTGACAGGCACCGCGCGGTGCCTGCCACCTTGTGCATTCAAATGTAGGGGGTACCATAGGTACCCCCATGTGTACCCCCACACCCCAATCCTGGGGGCCCGCAACGGGCCCCCAGAAGCAAAGCCACATGCCTTTCCATGGCAGCAACACCGCCATGGAAAGGCTGCTTCCGCCAGCATCCTAATATGGATGGCGGTGTCATGCAGACACCGCCACCATGTTAGAGCCCTTTTCCGCCCGGTCGACGAGTCGACCGGCGGAAAAGCGGCAGACGGTCTTTCCGTCCGCCTGGGTCCCCACCGCCATCGTAATATGGTGGGGGAAAATGTTGTGCAGGCGGACGGGAATGGCGGGCGTATCGCCACCGCCATACGGGCGGCAGCGATCCGCCAGACATCATAATGACCCTCTTTGTTCTTTTTGTAGGGCTTGGAGTAATTTATGTAGGGTAGGTATCCCTCTTCCTGTTGTTAACTGGAAGGCATTATGCCATCCTTCAACAGCATTGTTTGTTTTGGCTTGTTTATTTAAGGTGCTTAAGTAGACATTCCACCATGGAATGTGGAATTTGGGTAGTCTTCTGTGGCCTGATCTGTGGAGTCTTCCCACCCAGGTATCCTCAAAGTAATCCAATAGTGGGCTTAGTTTTTCTTCATGTCTTTTGTAGTAGGGACTTTCAATTAGGATATTGTAGTGCTCTGCTACCTCAGTTACTGGAACATAGGCCAGTGCAATTAATTTTTTAACTTGATATGCAAAGGTACTGTCTGTTGCATACTCAACACCTAGGGGTCGATTCCGATTTCGGCCGGAAGGGCACCGAACGATGGCCGGAGCCCTTCCGACCGAATCGGAACGTGCCGGCCAGATTCCTTTCCGACCGAGCCATTCCGAGGGCTCGGTCGGAAAGGAATTCGACTCGGATGGCTTCCGACGGGCTCGGAGAGCCCGTCTGCCATCCGGAAATCCTTCAGTACTCCCCCGGCTGCCTCTTCAAGACCGAGGGAGTACGATGGCAGTTTTTCACTGCCTTTTCGTGCCGGTCTTTCCGGCACGAAAAGGCAGTCGGAAACTGTCTTTGAGGGCCCCCAGTAGGGCCCCCATGGGTGTGAGGCCGCCGAATGGCGGCCTGGGGGCACCTATGGTGCCCCTCTGTTGATCCCTGCACCCGGTGGCAGGCAAATTGGGGTGCCGGCCACAGGGTGCAGGGATGAACTGCACCCCTGCTTTTCACAATGCAAGCATGCATTCCGCTCGGAATGCATGCTCCCATTGTGAAGTATACGAGTGCGACCGAACAGGGTTCGGTCGCATCGTACTTGCAGGGCCGTAACCGACGACAGCAGGTCGGTCGGTTACGGCTCCTGACCGATGTCGGAAGGACCTGAGTCAGTCCGACATCGGAATCGGCCCCTTAGGGTTGACTTTTGTAGATGTCTCCAGAGACATTGGTTAAAGTGGTAATAGCAACCTTGGATTGCTGTATGGGGGTAGCATTTTAGTATATTATTGATCATGGCATGCTCAAAATCAATAATTATTTTTTGAGGGAAATAATTATTGGTTTTATCTTTTATTTGGATTAAAATTTCAAGGTAGGTAGCTTGTTGTTTATTGGGGAGTAGGGTATAGATAAATGGAATATTAGTATTTTGGAAAATGCAACAATGTAATACTTGGATGATGGATGGGACATTCAAAATTTGTCCCAAACCATTCTATCAGTTATACACAATACATGGCTATTTAACTAAATTGTTTGCAGTAGCAAACATAATAATTAGTTTGTCTTTGCATTTATTGTCAAAAAATATGAATGGTTCATTGCTGTGTGTGACACTTAGCTCAGGGGGAATTTCAACCTCTTGAAAGATTGTAGGGGCAGGTGTACTAGTTGTAGTGGCTTTCTTTTGTCTTGCTATGGTTCTTTTTAAGGAGTCAATAGATGGTAATTGACTAGATGCATGTTGGGGTACTGTTAGTAATTGCTGCTTTAGTATCTCAGTGGTAGGTCTATCTGTGCTAGTGCTTGCTTCTTTTATATTTTCAAGGGCACTTCTAATTTCTATCTCTGTTACATTTGGTGCATGGTTATGTTCTTTAACAGATGTAACAGTCATTTCCTGCGTAATAGCCCTACCATAGCATCTAATAGAATAATATTTACTGCATTTCCAAAACACTTTTAAACCACTCTGTTTTTCTTGTGTGTATACATAACCCCTATAACACAATAACATTTTGCCTTTTTGTGACATAACAAATTCGGCTCCTTCTGTCATGGTGGTCTGTTTAGTTCTAAGGGAAATATTTATAAATATTAAATGATATAATATAGTACATATTAAAGGAAAATACATATACATTTCATTGCATATACTTACTATGTTGCTGTTGAGGTCACTGAAGATGGTGTTGTTTATTTTCAAACTTCTGTTTTCTTTTTTTCGAAAATATTTCTGTTGGTAAGAAGAAATATAATGTTATAATGTTTGTTCTATTAATTTATAGGTGATGGGGAACTTGGGAATAAGTGGGTTTTTAGTGGGTATTTTAGGGAATTGTGGAATATAAAATAGAAATATACTTACTTTATAAATGATGTTTTTGTTGATGTAGTAGAAGTAGTTTTGGGATGCCTTTTAGAAGGTATCTGTAGAGGAGATATAAGTGCAAGATAGATATATTAGTAAATGACATTTTGAAATATTTTTTAGAAAAGTCTAAGTAGTGTTCTAGTTTAAATAGCGTTTTACTTACTTGGGAGGTCATTACGATGGCGGACGGAAAAAAAAACGACCGCCATGGTAGCGGGAAAACACCACCCGCCGCTACCGCGGGAAAACCGACGGCTAGATTAGGATCCTCGGCGGTAAAACTCCAACCACGGCGGAAAGGAGACCCGAGAATCCGCCGTACGCCTGCGGAAAGGGCCCAAACCCGTCCGCGGCGGTCGGTGTCGCAGCGGAAACAGGCCAAACACCCGCAACCACAGCGGAGACACCGCCATCAAAATTATGATATTCCCGACATCCCCGCGGTGCAGTGCGCTGTTTACGACCGCCGCGGTTGACAACAGTGAAGAATCAGTGAGACGGCGGAAGCGCCATAGCCGAGCCACCACTGCGGACGCTCCGTCAAAAAAATGGCGGTCGCTAGAAAAACACACAACATAGCCACAAAGTGCACCAACCATACAAGGCATGCACCCAAAAATAGCTAACACAGCCCAAAGACACACCCCCATGGGAAACTCCAAAACTACAAATCCCAGGTACACACACACACCACACCTGCAACCAATACCCCATCCTGACACACCCACAGACACCAGTATAAATCCAGCCCCCAACAGACCACAATCCTTTGCAAAACTCCACAACTGAGGGGACATCCACCACAGATGACAGGAGAGGCAAATCTGCACAACACACACACATCACCACCACCACCACTTCCACACCTGCACCTCTAACACCTTTGCACAGCACACACCATACACATCACAACCACCACTACCACTCCCAAACCTGCATCCTAAACACCTTGACACATCACACACCATGTCACCACAGAGAATGCCCAAATTCAGTGAGAGTGAGTTGAGGGTCATGGCCGATGAGATAATCAGGGTAGAACCACAATTGTTTGGTAACCAGGTCCAACAGACAACACTAGCAACAAGGACGCAAATGTGGAGAAGGATAGTAGAGAAGGTCAATGCAGTAGGGACCGTGCCACGCAATAGAGATGAAATCATGAAGAGGTGGCACGATCTGAAGGCAGTGGTCAAAAAGAAGAGAGCCAAGAACCATGAGCTGGCTCAGAGGACAGGCAGTGGCCCTCCCGTTCCACTCAAAACATTCACTGAATGGGAGGAGAAGGTGCTTGGCATTCTACATCCAGAGAGTCTCTCAGGAATACCCGGGGGAGTGGAGGCTGGTAAGTACAAACAAATGCCTAACATCACACAAATGTACTGTCTTGCACTATTACAAAATAATACCTCCTAGGTACAAATTCATTCATGTGCACAACAATCCCCCCAACACATCTCTCACAGATACAACAGACACTCCCCCTGAAGACCCCCAAAGGTAGTTAGCAACATCACCATGGGTACATGTGTACATGCTGCCAGCACTACAACTCCCACCAGGCCCCCTTGTCCCACAGCTGAGCAGGATGGAGCCCTCCCCCACCCAGAAGCAAGCCTCAGCCATTGTGTGCTACACCCTCACCTAACAGGTAGGTAGCCATCTTCACAGGGAGGTGGGTGGGTGTTTGGGAGGCCTGCACTACAACTCCCACCAGGCCCCCTTGTCCCACAGCTGAGCAGGATGGAGCACTGCCCCCACCCAGAAGCATGCCTCAGCCATTGTTTGCTACACTCTCACCTAACAGGTAGGTAGCCATCTTTACCGGGAGGTGGGTGGGTGTTTGGGAGGCCTGCACTACAACTCCCACCAGGCCCCCTTGGCCCACAGCTGAGCAGGATGGAGCACTGCACCCACCCAGAAGCATGCCTCAGCCATTGTGTGCTGCACCCTCACCTAACAGGTAGGTAGCCATCTTTACCGGGAGGTGGGTGGGTGTTGGGGAGCCCTGCACTACAACTCCCACCAGGCCCCCTTGGCCCACAGCTGAGCAGGATAGAGCACTGCCCCCACCCAGAAGCATGCCTCAGCCATTGTGTGCTACACCCTCACCTAACAGGTAGGTAGCCATCTTTACCGGGAGGTGGGTGGGTGTTTGGGAGGCCTGCACTACAACTCCCACCAGGCCCCCTTGGCCCACAGCTGAGCAGGATGGAGCACTAGTCCCACTCATAGGCATGTGACGTCTGTGCAGCCGCACATGACACCATGCCACTTAGTCCACAGTCACCAACACAAATAATGCAAAACAGTTGTGTTGTAGTCACCATGCACAAGTCTCTGTTCAAAATTGACCCACATTGTGTACACTGTGCCAGGCATCACACACTGCAACACTAACAACGATCATGTCGCCCTGCAGCAGTGTCTGGCCGTTTGTATGGCAAAGTGCAAATCACCCATGTCATACCACAGTGTTGCAATGTAAACAGTGGAAGTGCAGTGCACCCAAAAACTACACTGCAGCTGGGACTCACAATGCTAAACTAAGCAGATCCCAAATGTCCTGCAACACACCCAGCTACCACAGTGCTGCACTGAATTGCAGAACAGCACCTTGTCTGAATTAAATTGTCAAAGGTGTCTTGTTTGGACCACCAATGTGTGTATGCATTGACAATGTTCACATCTCACACTGTCTGTCTGAACAGTGCTGGTATAGTCTGGCCCCAAAACCATACATTGTCTGCACAGGGCTGAGTACATCTCACACACACACCACTGTTGACCACAACATGTCAGTGTATGGATGCCCTGGAACAACTGCTACACCAGTACTGGGCTCATGTTCTCAGGTCCACAAATACCATGAAACCATGACAGTGTGGAAATGTATGCTGAGTGAGATCTACACCCTGCTGTATGTCACCACTGTGCTACGAGACCATACCCCTTTCCCTATTGTGCCTTCAAATGTCGGGGGAGTGAACCCCACAGCCAGATAGCTGGGACAACAGTGATGGGGGGCTATACCCCATGACCAAATGTAATCTGAAATCAATGGGTACAAAAAGCCACACACACATCATGCTCACCACACGCACATTCCATCCAAAGATTTCTACCAAGTCACATAGCCATGTCATTGCTCACCTTCACCTCAAACGGTAGTTAGCCATCTTCACAGTGAGACGGTGCAGTGTGTTTGGCTATCCGTCCCACAAAATGCAACATGCATGCTGTTCCACCACTATGGAGGATGGGACACTACACCCCCAATAAGAAGCATGTGGCAGGCAATGTATGCTACCCACCCAACTCACAGGTAGGTAACCGCATCTCACAGGTCGGGGTGTGTGGGGCTGGGAAGCTTGCACAACAACTCACACGGGCCCACCTGACCGCCAGCACACAAGACCCATTACTTCCTGGCACCAACATGCATGTGTCAGTCATTGCAATGTACACTGCAAAAGAACTGGCATGTGGACATATCATGCTGACTTGTCCCACACTGGACCAAGATGGAAGCCCTCATCCTACACACACGGAGAGGTCTCACAAATACAAGGAAAACACAGCAAACACAACATATCAACAGCCACAACATGCAGCCAGATATGCATTTAAAAAAACATGTTGGCATAGGACACCAGGCCTCTCAATGCACAACTGCACACCCAGATAGCATTGGCAACTATAGTGTGCACACACCTAAGAAAATGAAACTGTGACAGCAACCAAAGTGTGAATGACTGAAACACATGTCGATGGAACTCCGAGCACAACCATGCACACCACTACATGCCATCTGACAGTAGCAGTGGACCAGACCACCTAGGATCTAATTAAAGCAAACTTAAGCATGTCTGGAATTGCAAATACAGATATCTACACCACATTGAAAAGGTATGCATGAAACTACAATGCTCACTCACTGTGCAGAGAGAACCGCTACAAGGGCTCTACAAGTGACACATACGCGTAAATGGATGACATATGATTGATCAATAACAGGATGCCAACATGAGACTGTCAATGTCAAAAAATTATATTGTGCATGTCATGTCTTGACAACTCCCAATATGGACAAGTAATGTATGTACCACAACAGCTTGTAATGCATCACTGGATGTCGGTCAATGCTAATTTGTACAGTGAACAACTGCTGGATGTACAAACAGTTGATGTAACACTGCTAACACAAACTTTGATGGGTGCAACACAATGACCATTTCTCATCTGACCCACAGGTGACCAAGAACTCACTGCAGAGGATGACACCACCCTGCAGAGCCAGTCCCCCCCCGGAACAGAGACAACTGGATGAGGACTCCCTGGATACATTGGATGAGGAGCTCCACGCTGGCCCATCTGGTGTGGCAGGCCGCAACCAGTCCCAGGCACCCATTGTCCCCCCAACCACATCAGCTGCAGCCCCTGACCATCCTCTGACAGCTGCTGTCACGGACTGTGTGTCAACCACTACTACCACCAACACCACCACCACCACAGCTGTCCGCAATACCCTCCCTGCCCCAGGGGTTGAGCAGCCCACCACATCGACTGCGGAGGCCAGGGAGAGGATGCAGCGGGCCAATGTGAGGACCGGACAGGACCGTGGCAGCAGTGCAGCTGGTCGGGACAGGCTCATGCAGAGGGGGACTGATCCTGGGACGGAAGCCCTGGGCCACATCGACAGAGTCCTTGTGGCATACCAACAGGCCCAGGGACGAATGGGCCGGTTAGAGGAAGAATCTCGGGAGCACCTCCTGCTGCTGAGGTCCATGGACACACGCATGGGACAGATTGTGGACCTCTTGGGGCAGCTAGTGGCGGTTCTGAGGGACAGGCAAGCGCAACATTCTACCCCTCTGCCTCCCCCTGTTGGGCAGCAGGATGACACTTCATCATCCTCCCCTGCGTCCACAGAGGGGGTGAGTCCTCAGACACCACTGCCCCTGCAGCAGTGGCCCCTCCAGTGAAGCGCAAGAGGGGCCGTCCAAGGAAAGGCCAGGGGGACTCACGTGCCCAAGCACCTGCCAAACGCTAGTCCCCGAACCAGCCATGATGGCAGACCACTGCACCACTGCATTGACCTTTTGGACTATCCTTCACCACACTGCCATGTGAATGGCATCCATCTGTTGGACTGGGTCTCCACATCATTGTGGGGACTACTCAAGTATCTCATTTACCATGACTGTCAACTCACTTCTTCAATTCCCCCTTCACATTTTCTCCACCCTTGCATGTCACAGTTGTAAATAAATACACCTTACACACATGTTGTTGTGTCTGCTCCGTCTTTAATACAGGATGTGCAACCTTCACCGTGTAGGACATGGTCCAGGAGAATGGAATGTAGGTAACAAGTGAGATGCTGAAGGGACCTAGGGAAAACCGCAGAACAAGAGTCACTTGTATGGGTGTGGCATTGCACACATCACACAACACTTGTCAACAAGGTACTCAGATCTACAAACTTTACACAGAGCAATAGTCACCATAGAGACAATCTGTATCACACTAACCAATCACACATACATTGGCAGGCAGCAATGAGTCAACACCAAGCTGCAGTCAGCAAGCTCACATACACCCACACAGCAACAGCAACACCATCAGACCATTTCGTCCCTTCTACATCGTCACTCACCTTCAAGTGAAGTAGCGGGTGATGAGCTGTCGACGCATGTCGACCCCTTCCTGCTCTCCACTGCCCTCGTCACTGGATCCGGCTTGATTTGCAGGCGGCGGCCTTGGCTGCTCATCATCGTCATCCAGGATCAGGGGTATTGCCTTGCGAATGGCCAGGTTGTGGAGCATGCAGCATGCCACCACTATCTGACACACCTTCCCTGGCGAGTACATAAGGGCCCCCCAGTACGGTCCAGGCACCGAAATCTTGATTTTAGGAGACCAAATGTCCGTTCTATCACACGCCGTGTCCTCCCATGGGCATCATTGTATCGCACATCAGCTGGCGTGACGGGGTTCCGCAATGGGCTCAGCAACCACGGGCGGTTTGGATATGCCGAGTCACCTGGGTGTGAGAGACACAGATTAACCTTGCAGTCCCAAAATGCAACACAACAGCATGTCACACACACACACCACTCTAATCCACTATGCATACTCACCCACAAGCCATGCACGCTCAGGAAGCAGATTGGCCATCAACTGAGGAACGATGCTGCTGCGCAAGATGTGGGCATCATGGGCTGAACCGGGAAACTTGGCACACACGTGTGAGATGATCATGTCCGCCAGGCACACCACTTGAACATTTACCGAGTGTGAATGCTTCCTATTGCGGTAAACCTGTTCACGTGCCTGTGGTGGCACAAGCCCAACATGTGTGCAATCAATTGCACCAATGACATGGGGGATATGTCCAAGGGCATAGTAATCGCCCTTCACAGCCACCAACTCAGGCCCCCTGGGAAAATGGATATATCTGTCTTTGTACAGCATCATGGCCGACAGGACATCCCTCAGCACCATGCTGAACATCGGCTGTGACATCCCGCCTGCACTTGCGACCGTGTGCTGGAATGAGCCCGTTGCAAAGAAATGCAGGCATGCCATCACCTTAGATGTTGCGGTGAAAGCTGTTGGATATGTCCGACGTGGCTGCAGGTGGGGCTCCAACATGGCACATAGGTTCTGCAGGGTTTGTCGGTCCAGCCTGAATTTGCGGATTATATCCTCATTCTCCATGTCTGCCAGGACTGTGAACGGACGATGGATATTGTGCCTCCTCCTCCTAGGACAGATCACAGTGCACAGATGTCAATGCAGAAGACCATGAAATGTGCATCACATCAATTTCTTCTACAGACACATTCCCAAGTCTTACAACATGCACCATTAACCGACAGGGCACTTCACAAGTAGGTTCACATCAGGCACACTACTCGTACACCTGTCCCCTTACCAGCAGCAATTATCTGTGCACCCCTCCGGCTCATTCGCATGCACAGTGTGATATACTAACAGATATGTGTGCATACCTGTGAGTATGACCCCCAGCATATGTTAATAATTGCAATACTACCCGAACACACCATGTTGCTGGCCCTGATACACCTCCCAACACAGGTTGCACATGGCACACATCAACTACACACTGACCACCGGCTGAGCATGGGGGACACGTGTGTGCATGTGCATTGGACAATGTGCCAGTTGCTGATGCCCCTATGTCCAGTCAATGAGACGACATTGTGCGTTACATTGCACACACAGACATTGACCATTATCTCCATATGCTATGCAACACATTAACTGGACAGTCTACATTTCATTACACAGCACATGTGACATGTGCGAGTGTATGTGCCCATGCAATGTATTGGCGACCCATATATGGTATGTGTTGGTGACGTGGAGTGACGTCCCTTTTGTGCATTTGCCCTCATGAGGACCCTTCAATTGTTGAGACACTGGGCACTGTACATGTTGGCCTATGCAGAGAGCTGGAGGACACGTTAGGTGCAGCACAGCTACTCCACAACTCCATTAACGCTCACTCCAGGCACTGTCTGGCAGACATATGGCGGTGCCTACCGCCTGGCCACTGAGGTGTGGCACCGCCCATAACCCATGCACGATCGCGGGAGACACCGCCAGATATGTATGTGACAATAGCGGTCACCATGCACCGCTACCCAAATCACGGTCACTCCAGGCACTGTCTGGCAGACATATGGCGGTGCCTACCGCCTGGCCACTGAGGTGTGGCACCGCCCATAACCCATGCACGATCGCGGGAGACACCGCCAGATATGTATGTGACAATAGCGGTCACCATGCACCGCTACCCAAATCATGGTCACTCCAGGCACTGTCTGGCAGACATATGGCGGTGCCTACCACCTGGCCACTGAGGTGTGGCACCGCCCATAACCCATGCACGATCGCGGGAGACACCGCCAGATATGTATGTGACAATAGCGGTCACCATGCACCGCTACCCAAATCATGGTCACTCCAGGCACTGTCTGGCAGACATATGGCGGTGCCTACCGCCTGGCCCCTGTGGTGTGTCACCGGCATGGACCATGCCCCTGCAGCCAATGGGAAGCAGCCTCGCGGTAGCCTGATGCGAGTTTGAAAATCGCGGTAGGCGTGCACCACCCCCGCGGAGGCGGTAACTGGAGGCATTCAAAAGATGCACCACTGCGATAGCGCGCACATGCATCCTACGGTGTGTCACCGGCATGGACCATGCCCCTGCAGCCAATGGGAAGCAGACTCGCGGTAGCCTGATGCGAGTTTGAAAATCGCGGTAGGCGTGCACCGCCACCGCGGAGGCGGACATTGGATGTATTTGAATGAGGCAGACCTGGTACACCAATTGCAGCACCCTGGGACCACTGACACAGCCCCAGGGGCCTCTATATGTGTGGGAGGGCGCACCACATTCCCACAGCTACCAGGGACTGCTGACTGACAACCCTCCACCTGCTGCTGCCTCAAGGGACTGATGGCTGCCACCCTGCACCTGCTGCTGCTGCCTCAAGGGACTGCTGGCTGCCACCCTCCACCTGCTGCCTCAAGGGACTGCTGGCTTCCACCCTCCACCTGCTGCCTCAAGGGACTGCTGGCTGCCACCCTGCACCTGCTGCCTCAAGGGACTGCTGGCTGCCACCCTGCACCTGCTGCTGCTGCCTCAAGGGACTGCTGACTGCCACCCTCAACGTGCTGCTGCTGCCACATGTCCATTGTGATGTCGAGGACTCAGAAGATCCGTGCCAGTCCCTTCACCAGTGAGGAGCTTGGGGTCCTGGTAGACGGGGTGCTTGCACAGTACCCAAGGCTTTATGGCGGCCCTAATGTCGTGGTAAGTCTCCCAGACTGTGAGTGAGAGTGCAGGGTGTGCACACGTGGGGTGGAGGTGCTTCGGTATGTGTCAGTGGTTGTGGGGCTCTGACATGCACTGCCTATCATGTTTACTACAGCGGGAAGGGCTTGGTGGGCTCTTTCACACGTTACCCTGCATGCCTATCCTGAGTAGAGGGACATGTCCTGTAGTGTCAGCCATACAGTGCAGCTGCATTTTGGTGATGCAGGAGTCTGGCCAGTTAGCGTTTGTGTGAATGGCTGTGTTGCTCCCAATTAACCCACTCAGTGTCAGTCGACCTGCCCTGCACAGTCCCCACCGAATGCCACATGTCCACATCACTGCATGTACAGTGTGTACCATGTGTGTTTGGCTCACGCCTCTTCATCTAAGTGCCATCTCTGCCATGTAGATTGCACAGGAGCAGGCGTGGGAGAAGGGTGTGTGTATGACAGTTGTTGTCACTCTATGTGAGTTCCAAGACACAGTGAGGCTTTCACAGGGCTAGGACACTTAGGTCTGCGCAGTGTTGGACACAGTGAGTCCAACAACATGACACATGTTTTGCTATCTTCTCTATGTGTAGTTGTAGGTAACTGCAGACAGTAGCTGCAGGCAGACTACACGTTGCTTGCTGTGTTGGTATCCTGCATGTGAATGGGATGTGGAGGTACTGTGTCCACCATCGAACATGCATGCCTGTACGTCTGATTGACCAATGACATTGCACCATGTTCAGAGCAATTGTTGGCTATGTGACAGTTGTAGCTGGAGTTTTGGATGAGTCACTGTCGTGCTACTGCATTTTCGTTGTGTTGTTATTGTGCACTGTGTCACTGGAACATCACCCCTCTTGTCTCCCATGCCTGCAGCTGAAGGTCCACCAGCGTAAAGCCGTGTGGAGGGCCATTGCCTCCAGAGTCCGGGATCTGGGTGTGTCAAACCGAAGGCGCACCCACTGTCATAAAAGGTGGGATGACATCTGCCGGCTCAGCAAGAACGTGGCCGAGATGACGCTGGGGCTGCTCCCTCGAACTGGCAGGTTGGCTAGGCACAGCATGACACCACTAATGGCCCGCATCCTGGCTGTCACACAACCTGAGCTGGACAGACGACTGAGGGAGCATCAGCAGCGAGCAAGGGGTGAGTATGTGTTGCAGGCTGCCTTTGGCTGGGAGTGGGTGCATGTGTCTACAGAGTGTGCAAATTGTCAGCTGTGTGACGTTGGTTGTGTGGTGCAATGTTTTGTGAGTGGCCTCTGTGCTGGGTGTATGTGCCATGCTTTTGGCCAAACGGCGCTTCATGAAGTGAGTTTTAGCACTGTGCATCTCTCTTACATTTGGAGTTGTGGCCTTCAGGTACCTTCTGCTGTGGGGTAGTGTGTGAATTCTGATGGATGGTAATGCCAGTGTGCCAACTGTGAATGCGTTTCAATGAATGCATGCAATTCCAGACCTCAGATGTCTGCCAGTCAGACATCTGAGGCCAATGTGCAACAGTAGATGTGCCCATGGACTCGATATGGTGGATGGCATGTGTGCAGGGTCATTGTGGGCTGGTATGTTGTAGTCTGTGTGGTCCCCTACTGCTCCACACATGTAGGTGATGTGCACCATGTCGTGGTGTTCATCCTTGCCAACATCGGGACAGTGTGTGTGCACAGGCCATTTTGGGGCTGTGTCTGATGTGAGCCAACTGCAGGATGGTGTGCTGTGTGAATCACCTGGGGCACTTATGGCAGGACGTGTGGCGGACATGCACCGTTGTGTAGAAATTTTGGGTGTCAAGATATATGTGTGCACAGGGTGGCATGCAATGTGCTGCACACCTCTTTCTAGGATGCAGATGTATTGGCACGTGTTAGTTCTGTTGATGCCACTCATCTCACAGTACTTCTCTCTCCTATGCAGCAGCTCCCGTATGTGCAGAGGGAGAGGGGATGGACACCAGTGGTGAGGCTTCCACTGCAACAGCCGCACCGGAGCTGACTGACACAGATGTGACCAGCGCCGAGGAGGGGGACAGGAGTCTGCTAGAGGATTCACAGCTGGAGACACAAAGCTCTACCTCATCTGACGCCAGCGGTGACACATCCATGTTGGGGGGTACAGGGAACGGGGACTCTGCCTCCTCTTCCGCCACACAGCGTCCAGTGCCCAGCCTCCCTTCAACCTCCACTGGTGCTGCCCGTGTCCGCACGAGTAGGAAGGGAAGAGTCACCTTCACCCCAGGCACAGCTGCCCCAGCCCATGTCAGCCCTGCTGCCCTCAGTGCAGAAGCAGTCGAGCTATTGCGCCAGCTGTGTGTGGGGCAGACAGCACTTCTCAATGCCTTCCAAGAGCACGACAAAAAGTTGGGGCAGGTTATAGCTTTCATGGAGGGCTTACATTCCGACGTAGGTGGGCTACACCGCACTGTGCAGTCCTTGTCATCAACTGTGATAGCAGCCCTGCAACAGGCACATAGTCAGGGAGCGGCTCCCAGCACTCGGTCCGGCCCCGTGTAACTGTGCACCTCTGATGACAGTGACAATGCCCAACGGACCCCAAAGTCCCGATACAGAACCCGCAGCACACAGGAGCAGCAGCAACCCAATGGGGCAGACACCATCCCCACATAAGAGTAAGGCCACCCCAGAGCGCAGAGAGAAAAGCCCATCAGGCGACAGCAAGGACCACAAAGCAAAGAAAAAAGCATCAGGGTCACAGGCCTCACCTTCCTCCCCTGCCAAAGACTCCCCTGTCCCAAAGACTTCTCGCAGAGGCAAAAAGACAGTTTCCACACCCACTGAGAAGGTGTTGCCTGCAAACATTACACAGGATGAGGGCCCCATGGATAATCCATCCTTGACCTCCACTCCCATCCCAAGCCCTGTGAAGCCAGCACGGGAGGACACTGTAGGGGGCAAATCTGGTGGACAGAGGGAGGCAGGGCGGCGGCAAACACCAGGCAAGCGCACAGCGGGTTCCAGCATGTCCCCAGAGGGGGGTCACCACCCACACCAGAATCCGCTTTGGTGTTGGGGTCACCTGTTGTGTCTGCCCCAGTTCCCCTCAATCCCCTGACAGGGAAGCCTTTCAGGATCCCCAAGAAGTGGAGAGGCACCCCTCCACAATCTCCAGCACACACTGTGTCTCACCAGGGCATGAGTCCACCTCCCTGGGCTACCACCCCACCTGGTCCAAGCAGCCCCCCAGCTACCACATGCACAGTTGGCTCTTCCACAGTTGTTACTCCCACAGCCCAGGGTAGTCCGCCAACAGACCCCAACACACAGTCAGCTCCAAGTCCGACAGACAGCCCCATCTGAGTATTGGTCACCCTCACACACCTGTCTGTCCACAGGGGTGCGTGTGATGCCCATTGTCAGACCCATTACTCTGTTGCTGGGCATGGCATGGCATGGTAGAGTTGCATACATTCCCTGTGTAGCTTCTGATGTAACTACTCTGCACATTGTACTTGCCTTGTGTTTCACTGCTGTGTGCCCCCTGCCTGTGCAGCTTCTCATGTACTCACTCTGCACTGTGCCCTGGCCACTGGCCTTGTTGTTCACTGCTGTTTGCCACTTGCCTGTGCAGCTTCTCATGGACTCACTCTGCACATTGGACTGGCCACTGGCCTTGTTGTTCACTGCTGTGTGCCCCCTGCCTGTGCAGCTTCTCATGGACTCACTCTGCACATTGGACTGGCCACTGGCCTTGTCGTTCACTGCTGTGTGCCCCCTGCCTGTGCAGCTTCTCATGGACTCACTCTGCACATTGGACTGGCCACTGGCCTTGCTGTTCACTGCTGTGTGCCCCCTGCCTGTGCAGCTTCTCATGGACTTAATCTGCACATTGGACTGGCCACTGGCCTTGCTGTTCACTGCTGTTTGCCCCTTACCTGTGCAGGATCTAATGGACTTCATCTGCACATTGTACTGGCCACTGGCCTTGTTGTTCACTGCTGTTTGCCCCTTGCCTGTGCAGCTTCTCATGTACCTCACCTGCACTGTGTCCTGGCCACTGGCCTTGTTGTTCACTGCTGTTTGCCACTTGCCTGTGCAGCTTCTCATGGACTCACTCTGCACTTTGTCCTGCCCACTGGCCTTGTTGTTCACTGCTGTGTGCCCCCTGCCTGTGCAGCTTCTCATGGACTCACTCTGCACTTTGTCCTGCCCACTGGCCTTGTCGTTCACTGCTGTGTGCCCCCTGCCTGTGCAGCTTCTCATGGACTCACTCTGCACTTTGTCCTGCCCACTGGCCTTGTTGTTCACTGCTGTTTGCCACTTGCCTGTGCAGCTTCTCATGGACTCACTCTGCACTTTGTCCTGCCCACTGGCCTTGTTGTTCACTGCTGTGTGCCCCCTGCCTGTGCAGCTTCTCATGGACTCACTCTGCACTTTGTCCTGCCCACTGGCCTTGTCGTTCACTGCTGTGTGCCCCCTGCCTGTGCAGCTTCTCATGGACTCACTCTGCACTTTGTCCTGCCCACTGGCCTTGTTGTTCACTGCTGTGTGCCCCCTGCCTGTGCAGCTTCTCATGGACTCACTCTGCACTTTGTCCTGGCCACTGGCCTTGTTGTTCACTGCTGTGTGCCCCCTGCCTGTGCAGCTTCTCATGGACTCACTCTGCACTTTGTCCTGCCCACTGGCCTTGTTGTTCACTGCTGTTTGCCACTTGCCTGTGCAGCTTCTCATGGACTCACTCTGCACTTTGTCCTGCCCACTGGCCTTGTTGTTCACTGCTGTTTGCCCCCTGCCTGTGCAGCTTTTCATGTAAATACTGTGCATATTGAAATGCCCACTGGCTTTGCTGTTGCCCAAATTTGTTGGCTCTATATGCAAATTGTGAATAAACACAGTTGGTCCTGCAGTGAGTTGTGTCAGTGTCCTTCCTGAATAAAGTGGTTTCTGTGTGTGCATGGTTTACTGTGTCACAGGCTCAGTATGCCACTTCGACATTGCCAATGGGTTGTGTCACATTTCATTTTTTTGCAGGGGTGGGAGGCACTTCATTTCTACATGACTGTGATACTTATGGGTGCAGTGCAGGTGGTTGGCAATGAAATTTGTAGTCATCTTCCTTCTTGGCTCATGTTATCTATGGTGGACACATGTCAGGTTTGTGGGCAATGGCAGCACAGGGTGGGAGTTTGGGCACAGGCTTACAGGCAGGCAGGCCAGGGTCATGGGGTCTGTGTGAGCTTCCTTTCTGTGTGCCAATCAGTGTCGGTGTATGGACATCTTGTGGTGATGAGTTATCCAGGTCCCATGGCTTACTTCCAATGTGTGCACTTGGGTGGTGGAGAAGTGTATGGTGTGAAGGGGGTGACTTTGTTGTGACTGTGGATGTGTGTGCACATGCATTGTCAACTACTGCCATGTGTGACCCTGGAGTGGTGTGCCTGTATATGTACTTGTTTAGCCCTGTGGTTGCGTTTTGTGCACATGGCAGTATTGTGTGTTGCTGTTGTGGGAGGAGGTATGTGTGACATATCCTACTTGTGCTTGGCTGTCATGTAGTGTGTCACTGGGCCCTGTGTGTTGTGCAGCAGACGTTGTCTTGTCCAGTATTTGGATGCCTATGTGTGGCTGGTCAGTGTTTGTGTTCAGGGCCTTCCTTACATCCCTGTGCCTATACATGGGTGTCCTTGCTGTCTCCAGGAGTTGTTGCATTGGGGTGACCGTGGTTTGTGTTGACTGACTGTGTCAGCCATGTGTGCTGTGATGGGCTGTGTGTGTTCTCACATGTGTCTTGTCTTGCATGTGCATCACACATGCTTGATGGTTGTGTCACTGCCCTTCCATTTGTGGGCACCTCACTTTGGCTTTCCTATATGTTGTCCTCCATTACTGCTGGCATGTGGTGTGTGTATCTAGCTGTGAGTCAGGGTGGTGTGTGTGTGTGTGTGTGTGACTTGTCAGGTAGTGTGTGCAGTGAAGTGTTTGGTCCTCATCTGTGTGTGTGTACATTTTGCGCCTGGCCTCAGTGTTCTTGGCTTGTGTGTGATGTTGTTGTGGTGTGTGTGTTGGCTGGGGCCTGGGCTTCTGTGCTATGTGTTCCTTTGCAAAGGGTCCTGCTGTGGCTGTATATGCAGTTGTTGGGACGTGGGGCATGGTGTGGCTGTAGTTGTGTTGTTGTTGTGCAGGAGTGGCACTTGTGAGGCACATGTTATGTCCCTTCAGGGAGGTAGCTGGTGTGTTGTGGATGGAGTTGTGGCTCTGTGCAATTTGTACGGTGCCCTTGGCATGTGCTGGCCCTGTGCTCTGCGTTGTGTGCATGGTTTCATGCACACTGACCGCGGCGGTGACGTGACCGGGACATTTGTTCATGAATGCGGTACATGGGTGGGCAGTATGTGGCGCGATGTTTTTGTGACAGGTGGGACATGTGTGTGTGCAGTGATGGCTGTGTGCCTGTCCCCACAGGGGTGTGTGGTGTTCCCATGCAATGTTTTTCCCCCCTGGAGCTGTGTATTGTGTTACTTGCAATGTTGTGTCTGTACGTACCTGCGGAGGCGTCCGTGGCGGTGGATGACTTGCAGGTGGTGGATCATGTACAGCACCGGGAAAGCGTGTAGGGCAGGATCCATCGCGGTGTGTCCCGGGTGTTTCTTTTCGGTCTCCGCTGTGATGTCTCCGCCGTCTTTCGCTATGCGGTTTCTCCGTCGCGGTGCGCTGCCCTGTTTCCGGCATTGTGATATCTTCGGCGTATGGGACGTCATTCCGCACGGCGGTGTGTGGTGATTGGCTCACTCCGCCGTGGTGGCGGGCGCTGTTCGATGGCGGTCGGCGTCACACCGTGGCGGACGGTAAATGCCTATGTTTTCCCATCCTAATATGGCGGACGTGAAGACCGCTGCTGGCGTGCGGAAAAAGGCATTTTTCCGCACCGCCGCCACCACGGTCGTGCCTCCGCCAGACATCCTAATAGACCCCTTGGTGCTGTTGTAAATTTCTTTCAGAGTGGTAAATCTGCTTTCTGGGAGTAATCCGGCAGAGTTTCCTCTTCTTTTTTCTGTAGGGTTGTAGTTTGAATTATGTGTAAAAATGTCTAATTTATATAGTGTTTGTTTAATTGATGGGTTTGTTTCATTGGTGTATTTTATTAGTTCGAGGTTTCTATTCGTTGTTCTTTATATTTTTTTTATGTTCTGGCACTTACTTTCCATATATGGAAAAAGCTAATTAAGAAGTTGTTAATGTTAATTATTTTTTTTAAACATATTTGTTTGCTTTTGTATGTTTAATATAGTTTAAAATGTATAGCATTGTATGTATTGTTTGTAATAATATTTTATATGAAGTTTAATAGTGTGATTAGTAAAGTTTTCATGTTTTTATCTGTTTATATGTTATAATATAGTTTTATAATAATTATAATGTGTGTAGTTAATGTTTATTTAGTGAAAATAGGTTTTGGAGTTAAGCTATGTTCATTTTAGTAAATTTTTTAAATGTCGATATTAAAATAAAACCGATATAATTGTTGTCTATATTTTTGTTTTCAATATTTAGGACATTTTAATGTTTATTAAAGAAACTTCAATATTTTTTTAAACGATATTTGTGTTTTCGATAATGTTGTAAACGATATTTTTGATGTACAATACTTTGGGGCCGAATCCGATTCGGGCCGGAAATCTCTCCGACCGAGCCGGACCCGGAGAGATTTCCGACCGAATCGGACCCTGGCAGTCCGACTGAACGAGTACGATGCGCACGCATGCAATCGGACTCGAGTCGGTCGGACTCCCATTGAAGTCAATGGGAGCCGGACGTACAACGCGTATGCGGGCTCCCATTGACTCAATGGGTGTGAGGTGAACAAGGGTGCCCCCTATAGCGGGTACGCCTCGAATTGACTCGCGGCGTACATGCACAGGTAGGGGGGACCCATGGGTCCCACCTGTGTGCGACTCGCGCGGCTACGCGTACAGGGGGGTCCGACACGGACCCCCAAAGTCCGGCTCCAACTGCTCTTTCGAGCCGGACGCCGCGAGTCGGTCGGACTGCTCGAGGCGCGCATCGTACTTGCCCGGCCGGGGAACGTCTCCATTGCGCGATGCGAACCGTGTCTGTGCGAGTTGGTAGGAGCGCTTCAGACCCGCGAACGAGTCGGTCGGCGATTTCGCGTGCGGTCGCATCGTACTCGCTCGACCGGACGCACGAATCGGTCGGGAAAGAGGGCTCCGAATCGGATCCGGTTAAGCCGAATCCGATTCGGAGCCCTACCGGCCGAGATCGGAATCGGCCCCTTTGTGTTCGATATTTGTGTAATTTCTTTAATAAGTATTGGTAGTCGATATTATTGTAATCGATATTTTTGCGCCGATATTTTGGTAACTCGATATTGTGCTCGGCGATATTATGTCAGTGATTCGTTTTTTACATGCCCGGAACTATACGGATTTTGGCATTTGATTTTTCTAGCCATGAGCAAACTTCTAGGGGTAAATATTAGACCTGAAGCAGTTCTGGTATTGTCCGGATATTCCACTTACATAAGCACATTTTTTAAAATCTTTTCAATATTTCATTCGATAAACATTGCAGTTGCTCGTTCTTTCATATTAAGAGTTGGTAGTCAAACGATTTCCCTAGTATGGAAAACTGGCTTTTTAAAATGACTCGAATCAGAGTGTTTGAATATTCACATGCTTTGAAAATAGGAGTTTAGCTAAGTTTTTTGCAGTTTTGAAATAGTTTGACATTAATAGTATAATGCACTTTGTTAGCCTTTTAGGTATTTCATTTCATTTACTTATTTATTGTATCAGTTAATTAAAACCATAGCAAAAGGATAATACATAACAATAAATATATCATTAAGATAAAAAGAGGTTCCATTGTGCCACAGGCAGCCTCCGACAGTGGGGTCGATTCCGATCTCGGCCGGTAGGGCTCCGAATCGGATTCGGCTTTACCGGATCCGATTCGGACGCCCTGTTTCCGACCGAGTCGGACGTGCGTCCGGGCGAGCGAGTACGATGCGAACGTACGCGAAATCGCCGACCGACTCGTTCGCGGGACCCAACCGCTCCGACCGACTCGCACGGACACGACTCGCACCGCGCAATGGAGACGTTCCCCGGCCGGGTAAGTACGATGCGCGCCACGAGCAGTCCGACTGACTCGCGCCGTCCGGCTCGAAAGAGCAGTCGGAGCCGCACTTTGGGGGTCCGTGTCGGACCCCCCTGTACGCCTAGCCGCGCGAGTCGCACACAGGGGGGACCCATGGGTCCCCCCTACCTGTGCGTGTACGGCGTGACCCGCTTCGACGCGTACCCGCTATAGGGGGCGCCCTTGTTCGCCTCGCACCCATTGAGTCAATGGGAGCCCGCGTACGCGTTGTACGACCGGCTCCCATTGACTTCAATGGGAGTCCGACCGAATCGAGTCCGATAGCATGCGAACGCATCGTACTCGTTCGGTTGGACTGCTAGGGTCCGATTCGGTCGGAAATCTCTCCGGGTCCGGCTCGGTCGGAGAGATTTCCTGCCCGAATCGGAATCGGCCCCTGTGTCTATAAACTGACTGTCTATAAACTGATGTTTTAAAGCTGCTTGGGAGTTTGGGTCCCTCGAAAAATAAAGACAATAGCACTGAGATTATAAACTGTAAAGATTGTCATTAGCAACCTTTTAAATAAAGGATTTTAGAATGTGAGTTTGTAGATACTTGAATCACTAATTTTAGCCTTAACAGATTTTAAAATTGATACAGGCTGTACTACAAAAAAGAGTCGCAGCATCAGGTTGCAAGGATTTGGTTGATTAGGTTTCTAATAGATCAAATGCACGTTTTTGCACAGAGTACTTGTAAGAAATAGGGATTTACAAGAACTGGTGCATCCCTGTATATTAGCAGGGATGCGCCAGTTTAATTGCGAAACGGAAAAATACCCTTGCGCCACCATGGATGCGCCGCATTTAGAATGCGGCGCATTGTGGCGCAAGGATAGACAGATGCGTGACTCATCTTGTCGGCATAAGGGCAGCGCTTTGCTGGAGTCGTGTCGCAAGTACGATGCAACTCCAGCAATTGTTAAGAATGCCTCTTCCTAACATGCTGCGTCACTCCTTACGCCTGCTTCAAGCAGGCGCAAGGTTTTGACGCAGTGGCGTCGTAAAAGTGACTCAGTGAAATCTTGTAGATTTCACTGCGTCACTTTTACGAGGCTTTCCTGCGTGGGAACGCCCACCCTGCATACATTAAACCTGATGCAGGTATAATGTAGCGCAGGGCTGTACAACGTGACGCATCTCCCTAGATGCGTCACGTTGTAAATATGTCGCAACGTGACGCATTGTTTACGACGCCGCTGCGTCACAGAAGTGACGCAGCGGCGGCGTAAAGTTGTCGCAAGGGGCATGTAAATCTGCCCCAGGGTTTCCGGTTGGCTAGGGTATGCCCCTAAGCCAGGCAGAACCTACCACTCTAGTCAGAGCAAGTAACTTACACACCAAAGATAACCTGTGCTCACCCTATGGTAGCTTTGCGCAGAGCAGGCAAGCTTATCATCAGAATTTCCAAAAGACAGCCAGCAGTGGTGTTTCTGGACAGCACCGGTCTAATATCCCAATCTTATAGTTTTCTTATGCCCACTCCTGGAGTTCTGACTGCCCACAAAACTCAATCCTTGGTAAATGTTTTCACAATATTAGGAGGGCAACCTAATTTCATATTGAACTTTCCAATTCAAATTGCATGTATCTGTAATCACTCTTTTGTTTTCAATTAATTTCAATATTTCATTTAATTAATTTCCAGACGTTGGTGACTTTTTCTATAAAGTTCTTTTTATTAAGTATACAATTCCATCACACTTAAAACAGACCCAGCCAACGCATTTTAATCCCATATAGGGACTTCATCAGGGCCTTTCGAGCAGCCTTTCAGCATGTGTGTCATACTCCCGTCTGATCGATCTGTAGCTAAATGCAATTTGAAATGGAAAGTTCAATGTGAACAAGGCTTATCATCAGAGACAATGGGGCCGATTCCGATCTTGGCCAGTAGGGCACCGAATCGGATTCGGCTGATCGGATCCGATTCGGAGCCCTTTTTCCCGACCGATTCGTACGTGCGTCCGGCCGAGCGAGTACGATGCGAGCGCGTGCGAATTCGCCGACCGACTCGTTCGCGGGTCCCAACCGCTCCGACCGACTCGCACGGATGCGCTTCGCACCGCGCAATGGAGACGTTCCCCGACCGGGCAAGTACGATGCGCGCCGCGAGCAGTCCGACCGACTCGCGCCGTCCGGCTCCAAGAAGCAGTCGGAGCCGTACTTTGGGGGTCCGTGTCAGACCCCCCTGTACGCGTAGCCGCGTGAGTCGCACACAGGGGGGACCCATGGGTCCCCCCTACCTGTGCATGTACGCCGCGAGTCGCTTTGAGGCGTACCCGCTGTAGGGGGCGCCCTTGTTCGCCTCGCACCCATTGAGTCAATGCGAGCCCGCGTACGCGTTGTACGACCGGCTCCCATTGACTTCAATGGGAGTCCGACCGACTCGAGTCCGATAGCATACGTGCGCATCGTACTCGTTCGGTCGGGCTGCTAGGGTCCGATTCGGTCGGAAATCTCTCCGGGTCCGGCTCGGTCAGAGAGATTTCCGTCCCAAATCGGAATCGGCCCCAATGTGTGAAGTGTTTGCACAACACACTCACACAGCAATACAATGAATACACCACAAAAGAGACTCCACACAGGATTATGTAAAATAAGGTCACTATATTGTACATGAAACAAGATCAAAACTATATGAATCAAATACTTTGCAGATTATGCAAGTGTCAAGTATCACAGTGAATGCACCAAATTAACAAGTTACTTACCTTCGGTAATGCTTTTTCTGGTGGATACAGTATATGCCTGTGGATTCCTCACCTTTTGAATTACCCCTGCACCAGCATTCCACTGAAATTTTTTTCTTAGCTCTCCCACGTCGACGAGGACGTCACAATAGCACGGCTCCGCTCACGACTCCGTGTGACGTCACTGGAGCCATAAGAAGACCTTGTCGGCGTGCTGATGTCAGTTCCACCCATTTTTTCCGTGCCATCGAGGCGAACGGGCGGACCGACAACATAATACAAGTATACACCATATGCAAAATATATACACAAATACATACAGTATATATGTACATAAAAAGGAAAAGCCAAAAACGAAAGCATTTCCTAGCAATAAACTGTATGGTATATAAATGACATATGAAAAATAACAATGTCAAACAGTCAGAAGTTTTTCGGTATAAGCAGGTGGACAACGGGGAGGCGGGTGGGTCAGTGAGGAATCCACGGGCAGATACTGTATCCCCTATAAAAAGCGTTACCGAAGGTAAGTAACTTGTTCTTCTGATGGATACACTTGCCTGTGGATTCCTCACCTTTTGAATTGAATCCCCAAGCTGTTCCTCTCTCGGAGGAGGGTGTCTACCCGCCTATACCAAAAAATCTTACAGCACACAGCGTGCAAAATGGCCGTCCCTCCTAACCTCCGAATCCAAGCAGTAATGCTTCGCAAAGGTGTGGAGGGAGGCCTAAGTTGCCGCCTTGCAGATGTCTACAACAGAAACACCTCTAGCCAAAGCAGAAGAAGATGACTTAGCTCTGGTGGAATGAACTCTAATACCTTCGGCGGCTCCTTCTTGGCCAAGGCGTAGCAGATCTTGATGCACAAGATGATCCACTTGGAAAGTGTTCGTTTGTGGATAGATTTGCCCTTCATCCTTCCAACACAGCCCACAAACAGCTGGTCATCCAGTCTTAGGTCCCTGGTTCTGTCCAGGTAGAAACGGACAGCCCTCCTAGCATCCAGGTGGTGAAGCCTCTCCTCCTCCCTGGAAGGGTGGGGGGGATAGAAGGTTGGTAAGGTAATAGACTGCCCTAGATGGAAAGGAGTGACCACCTCAGGCAGGAAAGCAGCCCTGGTCCTGAGAACCATTTTTTCTGCATGAATTGTTAAAAATGGAGGTTTAGAGTAAGAGCCTGAAGCTCACTTACCCTCCTGGCTGAGGTAATAGCAATCAGAAAAACCGTCTTGAAAGTAAGAAGCCTCAATGTGCAACTATGAAGAGGCTCAAAAGGAGAACCCATCAGGAAAGTAAGTACTAAATTCAAATCCCACTGAGGCATAATGAAGGGAGTGAGAGGAAACCTATTGGTGAGGCCCTTAATGAACCTCATTACAATGGGGGACTTAAATAAAGACGGCTGGTCAGGCAAACAGAGGAAAGCCGACAAGTAACCCTTCACCATAGCCACAGCACAACCTTGATGAGCCAAGGAAAGTGAAAAGCCAAGTACATTAGATAAATGGGCCTTCAAAGGATCAATGGACCTCTCTCCACACCATTTCACAAACTCGGACCACCTAGAGGAATAAATAGATTTGGTGGAGTGTCTTCTGGATGATAAAATAACATCCATCACATCCGGTGGGAGAGAGAAAGAACTCAGGTTGCCCCGTTCAATCTCTAGGCATGAAGGTGCAGGCTCTGGAGGTGGGGGTGTAGAACCTGCCCCTGCGAGAGGAGGTCTGCCCTGAGAGGGAGACAGAGCAGAGGGTGCGAAGGGAGGTGAAGAAGATCTGTGTAGCACACCCTTCTTGGCCAATCTGGAGCGATCAATATGACTTGGGCCCGGGCTTGGCGAATCTTTCTCATAACTCAAGGAATCAAGGGTATGGGAGGAAACGCGTAAAGGAGTTGCGAGCTCCAATCCAATTGAAACGCGTCCCTCAACGCTCCCTGCATCGGATACTGAAGACTGCAGAACGACGGGCAGTGCGTGTTCTCGTGAGTGGCAAACAGGTCCAACTGAGGAAACCCCCACTCCCGGAAGATGTGATAGACTACCTCTGGATGAAGCCGCCACTCGTGATCGGCCGAGTATTGCTCACTGAGACTGTCCGCACGCACATTTAGCACCCTGGCCAGATGATTTGCAAACACACAAATCTGATTGCCCTGAGCCCAGGACCAGAGTCGCAGAGCCTCTCTGCAGAGACGATACGACCTTACCCCTCCCTGTTTGTTTGTGTACCACATCGTGGTAGTGTTGTTTGTCAGGACTTGAATTGACTGACCGCAAAGGGAGGGAAGAAAGGCCTTGAGAGCCAAACGTATTGCCTGCAATTCCAGAAGGTTGATGTGAAGCAACCTTTCCTCCGGAGACCAAAGACCCTTGATCTCCAGATCCCCCAGATGAGCACCCTACCCTAGATTGGAGGTATCTGCGATTACTGTAGCCACCAGTGGAGGAGGCTGAAAAGGCTTTCCTTGAGACAGGTTGCCCAGCACACTCCACCAAGACAGCTCCGCTGCAGTGTCTCTGGAGATTCTGACCTTCTCCCCGAGATCTCCATTGTGCTGATACCACTGCCTGCGGAGGCACCACTGGAGTGCCCTCGTGCCAGCGTGCATGGCTGACCAACAGTATGCCGGAAGCGAACAGACCGAGCAGGCGTAGGACCTTCAGGACTGGAACAACCGCTCCATCGTGAAACAAAGGAATCATCTCCTGAATGTCGAGAATCCTCTGCGGCGGCGGGAAAGCTTGACACACAGTAGTGTCCAGTACTGCCCCTATGAACAGGCTGCGCTGAGAGGGCACCAGGTGAGATTTGGGTACATTTATCGAGAAACCCAAGTTGAACAACAGTCGCGTTGTTACTTGCAAGTGACGCAGCACCATCTCTGGCGACTTTGCTTTGAGCAGTCAGTTGTCCAGATAAGGGAAAACCAGAATCCCGACCTTCTGAAATGTGCTGCCACCACCGCCATCACCTTTGTGAAGACCCGTGGTGCGGAAGTGAGACTGAACGGAAGGACCACAAACTGGTAGTGTTAAGACCCTACCGTAAATCGGAGCCATTTCCGATGCGACTTCAGAATACGGATGTGGAAATACGCATCCTGCAAGTCGATCAACACAATCCAGTCTTCCTGCTGCAGCACCAAAAGAACCTGAGCTAGGGTGAACATCTTGAACTTTTCCTGCCTGAGGTAAAAATTCAAAACCCTGAGGTCCAGGATCGGTCTCAACCGGCCATCCTTCTTGGGGATCAGGAAATAACGGGAGTAGCATCCATGACCCCTTCCCTGCTCTGGAATCATCTCTATCGCACCTTTCTGCAGCAAGGCAAGAACCTCCTACAGCAAAAGCAGCAAATGGTCCTCTGAACAATAGCCCTGGCGAGGAGGGTAAGGAGGTGGAAACTCTTGAAAAGGTAGGGCGTACCCATTTTCCCAAGATTCAAAACCCAACGGTCTGAAGTAACCGATTTCCAATCTTGTAGAAAAAGGGACACCCGGCCCCCTACTGGACCAGCATGCTCCAAGATGGGGGATCTAGAGCTGCTTTCCCGTGGTACGGGTGGTGTGGACAGGGGAGGAAGAGGAGGAAGAAGACTGTTGACGAGAGGCTTCCCGCAGATGGCCTCTACCTTTTCCTCTGTACGACCTGTACAGAGGGTTCTTCTGCTGCTGTGGCTGCTGACGGCCTCGAAAGGAAGCCACCTTCCCAAAATCTCGATACCTTTTGTATCCATAGCTCCTGGGCTGGGACTGCAGACCCAAGGATATTGCAGTAGCCCTACTGTCCTTGAAGTGCTGCAGTGCAGAATCCGCCTTTGTCCCAAACAATCTAGATCCATTGAAGGGTAGATCGAGCAAAGTAGACTGAACATCTGGTGAGAAACCTGAAGACCTAAGCCAGGCATGCCTCCTGGTAGCCACCTAGGAGCCCATCACCCTGGCGACCGAGTCCGCCGTGTCCAGACCCGGCTGAATGACCTGTTGGGCTGCCGCTTGTGTGTCTGATAGCGCTTCCAAAAAATGAACACAGTCATCTTCAGTCAACTTAGGAGCTACTTGCTTGACAGAATCCATTAGTGCATGAATGTACCTTCCTAGCAAACACGTGGCATTTGTCAACTTCAGAGTCATACTTGCTGAGGAGAACACCTCTTTGGCAGACTGTTCTAGTTTTTTTGAGTCTCTATCCTCTGGGGTGGTGGGAAAGGATGCAGTTGACTGCTTGGAACAAGAAGCCTGAACCACCAAGCTTTCTGTCGAAGGATGGGCAGAAAGAAGAGCTGGATCACCAGGAGCAGGCTTATACCGTCTTGCCACTGACCTAGAAACTGCAGGGGCAGACAAGGGCTTCTGCCACACCTCCATAATCGGCTCCATCAACGCCTCATTGAAAGGCAGCAGAGGCTAAACAGAAGAGGACTGAGAATGCAACACTTCAGTCAAGATATTTGACTTCACCTCATCTGAGGGCAACTGAAGGTCCAACAGGTCAGCAGTTTTCCTGATGACTGAGTAGTAAGGGGCAACGTCTTGTGAAGGCAAGGCCATCGGAGAAGAAAGCTCCCACTCAGGGGAAGTATCCAGGCCACTGGCCTCCCGTAAGCACTCAAAGTCGTCCACGGAGTCAAGGATCTCCCCTTCCTCATGTTCTTGCTGGTACTCCTCTTCTTCCAGCAGTCTTTGCGCTTCCCTCCTGGAACGCCGCTTCGGGATCGGAGTCGGCGGTGCCAGCCGCGGCGCCGGTGACAATGGCGCCGGCGTCGAAGGAGGACCTTCTGAAGTGAGCAACGGTGCCACTCGAATCCGGGAAGACGTTGGCCCATCACCAGACGGCACTGGAGATTGAGGTATCGGAGTCGAAAACCTTGGCGCCGGAAACTGCCATGACAGAACCATCGGCATGAAAGGTGCCTGGGCATAGTGCTGGGGGATGCCCAAATTAAAGGCAAGCGGACCCACGGGGCCAGAGGTAGGGTAAGATGCCTTGGCAAACATGCCAAACATCGCATTTAGGAAATGCGAGAGATCCACTCCTGGTCCTGGAAAAGGAGGATAAGGATCCGAAGCCCCCTGGTCTGGATCCATCCGAGGCCTTACGGGGGGGGGCTGAGGCTGTGGCGCCAGAGACATTGGAGTCGGTACAGGCGAAGCCGCAGGAGCAGGAGAAGACTCCCTGGGTACCGGAGAATCCCTGGGCGCCGGCGAATCCCTCGACGCCGGAGAGTGGGCCGGAGTCGCCTACGAAGAAGGAGTAGGCGATGGCGAGATGGCATCCTTGTCACGTTGCCGCTGTACGGGGGAGGCCAACCTTGAAGCCCTGTCCTTCGAAGATCGACGTCGAGACCCATGTCTTCTCATTTTCTTATGCTTCTTCGACTTCGAAGTATGCAAGGTCGATGACTTCGATCTCTTGCGACCCCTCTTCTCTTTCTTCGCCCACGCCATGAAGAGTTTTGCCTCACATTCCTTCAGCGCCTTTGGGTTCATCTTCCGACAGCACGAACACCCTTCGACGTCGTGGTCCGAAGAAGGATACCAGAGACAATCGTTGTGGGGATCCGTGATGGACATATGGCCCCCACACTCCCTGCAGGGCTTGAAACCCGACTTCTTCAAAGTAGCCATTCTCACTACAACACGAAGTAGAAGATAGAAACAATGTTATCACATGTAAAATGGAGAGTGCCAGAAAAAAACGTTAGGCGTCGACGGCGCGGAAAAAAGGGAACTGACGTCAGCACGCTGACGAGGTCTTCTTATGGCTCCGGTGACATCATATGAAGTCGCGAGCAGAGCCGTGCTATTGTGACATCCTCGTCGATGTGGGAGAGCTAAGAAAAGAATTTCCGTGGAATACTGGTGCAGGGGTAATTCAAAAGGTGAGGAATTCACAGGCAGATGTATCCATCAGAAACATTCTCACTGTAAGGACAAAACGATAACAATACCGAATATACTTTTCAATATCTCACTGTAAATGCATAGATGCCAAAACGACACAAAAAACATCATGTGTATACTTTTGAAAATATGAGCCTCTTAGTGACAAAAACAGGAAAAGTACATGCCCGAATAATAGGGACTTCTAGGTACGTTCAGTAACATGGCTGAAGTGATAAGCCCCTTTGCGATGACTGTGCGAAAAGTAAATGCCAGGCTTCATGGTAATCTTTTAACACAGACTACAACCCATGCCAGGACATGCTACTGGACAGCCTGCAGTTGTATCAGGAGCATGGGGGTCCACAAGCCCTGAGATTGAATTTTTATATCCCCCAGAAAATGGGGACCAACCTCTGGGTGACAGAGGTTGCTGCTGCGAGGGTACTCCTGCAGACCTCTAAGGATAAGCACATTCACAATGCTGCAAGGAGTGCATCACAGTCGCAGGGACTACTCGGGTCTGACTACGTATAACAGAGAGCCCATTCACATAGGCTGTGGGGATGGTGCAGTGACAGAATATCGAATCAAAAATATTGATTTACACAAATATCGAGTTAAAAATATCATGGGTCAGAAATATCAACAGACAAATTCTCGTGGTCAAGAATATCGAATTTAGGTAAGTAATATCGATGTTAAAAACATCGAAGTGTAAAATATCGTTTGCAAAAATATAGTTGTTAAAAATATTGATTTTTTAATTAATGTTATGTATTTTAGTAAATATTTTATATGGATGTGATGTATGTTTTTTTGTATAAGATTTGTTTTTATTTTTAATATATGTGTTAAATTTTTTGTAGTTATTTTTTTTTATTTGATTTTTGCGTTTTTAGTTCCGTAGCGGGTTGTGGGTTTATAGGGGAATAGGGTGGGAACTAATTTAATTATATAAAATTAATTGATTATTTTTAGTAGTTATTAATTTTTTTAATTTGAATTTTGCGTTTTTAGTTCCGTAGCAGGTTGTGGGTTTATAGGGGAATAGGGAGGAAGTAATTTAATTATACGTGGCATTTGTATGATACATTTCATTGGATATTTTTTATTTATTATTATTTAATTGAGATGTTATAGTGTTAAATGGGTAAAGCAATTTATCATTAATTAATTAATAACTGGTTAATTAATTTTAATTATTTAATTGGTAATTATTTATGGTAATTGTGTAATTAATTTTAGGTGTTTGTTGTGGTGTTTATAGGAGTAAAGAGTGGTAAGTATTTTGTGTTTAATTATTATATAGTTGTTAATTAATGTTAATTATTTGATATTTATTTTGTGTAATTGTTTATTTTTTTGTGTGTTGTTTTCTTTACTTTTAAAGGGGTAAAAGGTGGGTATTAAATAAATGTTTCATTATTTAATTATTAGTTGTTAATAGTAATAGTTTTTCTTTTAAAAATAATATTTAATTGTGTTTTATTATTTTATAGTTTAATTTAGGTGTGTGTTGTGGATATTATAGTGTTATAGCATGTGTACTCAATGAATGTTTATTATTTTTTTGTTGTTAATAAGATTTTTGTACTTGATTATTAATGATGTTAATTATGGAAATAAATGTAATTAAAAATGTTGAAGTGTTTTGTTATTGGTGTGGTGTTATAGGGTAGGAAATAAAATAAATACATTTATGTTTTAAATAATTTTTTTGTTTGTTAATATTTGCTACTTTTAAATAATTATTGTTTATAAATGTATTTATTAATTTATTTTATATATTATTTGTAGGTTTTTGTTATATGTAATTAATATTATAATATGTGTTCTTTTTATATGTTTAATATATTTCATTTCATATTTTTAAAATATTGTTTATTTTTATAATTTTTAACATTTTGTAATATTTTTTGTTTTTTTCAATTGTTTAAGTGTTATTAGTAATTTTTGTTTCTCTGCTATCCAACATTTTCCTTAATGTTGCAATCACTGCATTGGGAATAGTAATTTTTACCTGTTCGCTATCCAGCACTTTCCCTAGTGTTGCATTCACTGGAGTGGAAATAGTAATTTTTACCCCTCCGCTATCCAGCACTTTCCCTACTGTTGCACTCACTGGAGTGGAAATAGTAATTTTTGCCCCTCCGCTATCCAACAGTTTCCCTACTGTTGCACTCACTGTAGTGGGATTAGTAATTTTTACCCCTCTGCTATCCAACATTTTCCCTACTGTTGCACTCACTGGAGTTGGACTAGTAAATTTAGTTACTCCGCTATCCAACACTTACCCTATTTTTCCACTCACTGCAGTGGGAATAGTAATTTTTACCCCTCCGCTATCCAACACTTTCCCTACTGTTGCACTCACTGGAGTGGGAATAGTAATTTTGCCCCTACGCTATCCAGCACTTCCCCTACTATTGCACTCACTGCAGTGGGAATAGTAATTTTTACCCCTCCGCTATCCAACACTTTCCCTACTGTTGCACTCTTTGGAGAGGGAATAGTAATTTTTGCCCTTCCGCTATCCAGCATTTTCCCTACTGTTGCACTCGCAGGAGTTGGAATAGTAAATTTAATTTCTCCGCTATCCAACAATTACCCTACTTTTTCACTCACTGGAGTGGGAATAGTAATTTTTACCCCTCCGCTATCCAACACTTTCTCTACTGTTGCACTCTTTGGAGTGGGAATAGTAATTTTTTCCCCTCCACTATCCAACACTTTCCCTACTGTTGCTATCACTTGAGTGGGAATAGTAATTTTTACCCACCCGCTATCCAACACTTTCCCTACTGTTGCAATCACTGTTGGAATAGTAAATTTAATTATTCCGCTATCCAACACTTTCCCTACTGTTGCACTTATTTTATTGGGAAATGTAAGCTTAAATTTTTTTTTATAGTTTAATGTTTTAATTTATTATGGAATGTTATTTTTATTATTGATATATATTTATATTATTATTTTTATATAATTTTAAAGTTTAAAAATTAAATAAAGATAGTTAAATTATTTTTAAGTAAATATATGTATATATATATTTTTATGTTTGTGTTTATATTTTTTTAAATTAAGTTTATTTGTTATATTTAGTTAAAATGTATAATAAATGTGATTTATTTTGTTAAAAATATTATTAATATTTAATATATTTACTATATATTATTTTATATATATTTTTAAATCGATATTTTTTACATCTATATTTTTTACCTCGATATTTTTGATTCAATATTTTTGTACTTACCTGTTAAGGTATTGGAGTCTATATTTTTGCAGTCGATATTTTTTTCGATATTTAGAACATCGATGTTTGTTACATCGATATTCTATCAATAAACCGTGGGGCCAGGGCAAGCTGCCAGCTGTCAGTGCCTGCCCCGCCAGTATCTCCCACAACAGGCACCTATGGGGTAATTAGAGCGGTCCTCACGACCCTAAAGGAGCCACTTTCTTTCTTGATCAAAATGGCCTTGCAGGGAATTCCTTTGGCTTTGCAAAGGGTGGCGAGTCTCAGAGTCGGTGCACACCCGGCAGTCTGAGAAGACCAACAGGTCCTCGCAGCTGTAGTGGTGCTCCAGGCCAGCCATGCCTTCTTGAACACAGCTCGCTGAGGTAGTCCCTTAATACCAAGCATTGTGGGGATCCACATTCTGTGGCTTCCCCTCGCATACAGGACGGCAATTACACTCTGCCCAGGGTGCACTGTTGCAGCAAGAGGAGCTGGGAACAAAACCCCTGGTGGGCCTCTGCAGCATCAGCTCAAGCCCACAACGGCGATCTATGGCAGAGTGAAGCGTGGAGCAATAAACGCCTCTCACCACGCGCTGATTTGTAGAACACATGGCAAACCAATAAGCCCTGGGAGAAGACTTGTGGCACAAAGAGGAGCAGACAGGCCAGCACACAGAGTTACTTGTAGCAGAGTGGCAGTCTCTCTAGCAGCCCAAAAGGTAGCAGGTCAGCACAACAAAGCAAGTAGTCCAAATTGCGTTTCATCCTGGCAGCACAGCAATCCTCTGGCAATGTACAGCATGTAGACCCAGCAGTGTCTGGTTACAAGTCCACATAGTATCTAAAAGCATAGGGTCAGAGCCCCTGTACTTAGACTCAAAAATGTCTTTGTTCAAGGGGAAACTTCTAAGGGAACCTTTAGAAGTGCACAACAATCCCTTTCAACCCATCCCTGCCTCTAGACATAGGTGGGGGGTAAATCAGCCCTTTGTGTGAGGGCAGGACACAGCCTACACAAATGTAGAGTGTGAATGACCTCTCCCTCTCCTAGCCTAGGAAGATCATCAGTATGCAGATCAATGCAGATGTAACCCTGTCACACCCAGACCTTACTGTGTGATGTCTGTCTGGAAAGGTACAGTTAGGGGGGACCCATGGGTCCCCCCTACCTGTGCATGTACGGCGCGACCCGCTTCGACGAGTACCCGCTGTAGGGGGCGCCCTTGTTCGCCTCGCACCCATTGAGTCAATGGGAGCCCGCGTACGTGTTGTACGACCGGCTCCCATTGACTTCAATGGGGTCCGACCAAATCGAGTCCGATAGCATGCATGCGCATCGTACTCGTTCGGTCGGACTGCTAGGGTCCGATTCGGTCGGAAATCTCTCCGGGTCCGGCTCGGTCGGAAGGATTTCCGGCCCGAATCGGAATCGGCCCCTAAGTGTAGCTGTCACCCAGGCCCAGATGTGGATTGGAGTCCGGCTGCAAAGCACAAAAAGTTATAAGCACAGAGAAATGCCCACTTTCTAAAAGTGACATTTCTAAAATAGTAATGTAAAATCCAACTACACAAGTAAGCAGGATTTTTCACTACCATTCTAAACATACCAAACATGGCAACGCTAGTATTGTCAGATTCGAAATTACCACTTAAATATATATAAGGGAAAACCCTGTAAAAAGGGCCAAGTTCAACAGCGCTTTAAACAAAAAGTGTCATAGCGTTAGGTTGCATTGATTCATTTAAAGTTAGTTTATTTGAACTATGCACCTTCTATTTTATAAGACTGTTTTTTCTGGCAATGTATAGAATTTGATTATTCATTGTGGATGATGTCCTTGATATGACTAATGTGATTTGCCTGTTTTTTTTAATTTTTATAAACTGCTATTTGATTTTGTATTTTCTTGCATTGCTCAATAAAAATAAAAAAAGAATTGTAGATACCTGTAAAAGAACCCATTGGAGAGTAATGTATGCTGAATGCTTCATCACATGTGCCCAATCCCGCTCCCAGAACAATATGTTCTATCTACTTCTCTTGAAAATCCAGCTTTCAAACCTTTTGATTCGATCCCTGTCCCCTCACACTTTTTCAAATTTTTTCCATACATATATTGTACACATATTTTTTTTCTATTGCTATAGGCATTTTTTTTAATGTTAGTATCGTGATTCAAGTGCAATCCAGACTCTAACGTCATTACAGCATCCAGCCCTCTTTGGTTAATCCTCTGAGAGTTGATAGAGAAAAATTAGTCAGGAGGAGTAAGATATGTACAAGCTTATGCATTTTTAGGTCTGGCCTAAATACAGCTTAAGCAGTCTTGCCAGCTTCATGTTTTCTAAAAAAAAATATATATATATAAAAAATACATTCACCTATATTTTGTGCTGTGGAGGGAGGGAATCTTATTTTAGTTTAGAGTGAGATCCTTTATATATGTATGTACCAGCCCACTTCAGCCATCAGATGCCTTCGTTTTGACTGGATTCAGGCTATTCTGGCTGATGAGGGGTGATATCCCAAAACCGGTCCTAGGATGCTTGTTTACAGTCCAGGAAGGACCTGGTCTGGCAGTTCGGGCTGGACTGTTCCCATGGGTAACAGGGTCAAGACTAATTTGCATATGGCTGGGTCCAAACTGGGGTGACGAGCAACAATATGATACATTGAATCCCAGATCTCTGTACCGGGGTGAGTTTTTTACATTGTTCAGAATTCCGCCCATCAATGTTCTTTTTGCATTCGCTTTGAGTGACAACCTTTTGCCCTTGTACCTGTATACATATTTCCAACAAATAGCTTCCTTTAATAAAACGTTTTAGACACTCACACTCCCCAGTGACTGCTAGTCCCTATGTATAGTAGGGTGTCAACTACTCCCATAACAACCAATATATGTACTGTAAGCTGCAATGCTGACTTATCACTATAAAACAGCTATGATATATTTATTTGTTGTTTAGAAAAATGAGCACAAGGCAAGAGTGAATATGCATATTTCCATCTCTACTGCACTCTTCTGTGAGGACCTCTGTTGGAAGTATAGAGCTAGTGCTGCTTTATAGCTTCATTGTACGCTTCTGTGAGAAACTCTCTTAGTATTATAGTGCAATTTACACATGCACCTAAAATATAGTCCCCCAGGAATATAACATTTTGGACTATTATACTCCCCAGTGATTGCTATGTCCTATGTATAGTCAGTTGTCACCAAGTATTCATGAAATACTCAAGCTATTTATTGTAAGTTGCAATGCTGACTCATAACTTTCAATCATCTTTAGTAGATTTCTTTATTCTCTGAAAAGCAAAGTAGCTAGAGGATATATTCAAAGTTCTTAGTTGGAATCACACACCCTCAACTTTCTGATGGACAATCAGTTTTCCACAAGTAATACTTTTTCACCACTTGTACTGCCTGGTGACTTCTAATTCCTGTATATAGTAGTAACTATTTTTATAACACTCAAGACATTTATTGTAATTTGGAATTTCAAATCATCACTATTCTTCAGCTTTGGCATGTTTATTTAGCCTATAGAAAAATGAGCACAAGCCATTAGAGTAGCAAGAGTGCATATGCAAATTTCTAGGTTGAAGTCATATACCCTCAGCTTTGTAACTTCCATTTCAAGCAACAACATGTGACTTAAGAGGGACCTCATGGAACAACCTGAAGAACTACAGCAGCTTTGCAGCCCTGGCACATTTTTCTGATACTTTGATGTTGCATTGCATAAATCATGAATAGTTGTGCAGTTTCCTTTCTCCCATAGGAATCACATTCTAATTCCTAAAAAGAAAGGAAACGTTTATTGATGGAAAGTGTTCATGGCAAATGTGATCTTGCAGAAGTTAATATGCTTGCTTATTGCAGTTGTTTGAGGAAATCTTAGACCTAGGTGCAGAGCAGGGCTGTATGCACTTCTTAAGATGTCAACTCTGTGTGCCTTTTGCATAACGTGCTCTTACAGACTGTAGCTTTCCCTCTCCATCTCCATTGTACTCTACTGATAGCAAATTTCAATTGCAGCTTTCCATCTCCTTTGTATGTCTCTGTGAGGAAGACTATTGGTAGTATAGAGCAACTACATCTTCCCATTTGTGACTCCATTGTGCTCTCCTCTGAGGACTTCAGTTGGTAGTAGTGTGCAATTGTGCCTTTCCATCTCCCTTGACTCTTCTGTGATGACCTTTATTAGTAGTCTAGCGCAACTGCAACTTTCTATCCCCATTGTATTCTTCAATGAGAACATCTTTTGCCCGTAGAGTACAATTTCAGGTTTCAGGCAATTGTATTCTCCTTAGATGACATCTGTTGTATAGTAAAACTGCATCTTCCCTGGTCCTAGGCTTCTAGATTGGCTGCCACTCATGGCCCTCTAAGTAAAAGGAGGACCGGATTGTTACATTTTTTGGTAATGTGGAGACTCATGTCTTTTAGTCCACAGAACACTAGAGAAAATAAAAAGTCCTTCTTGTGAGAAATTGGGCTGTTGGTTGACTGGGGTGTGAGCTTTGGTAAATCATCAACCACAAACTTTGTCAGGGTGAGGCACAAGCCAATCCCAAATTACCTGTGCTCAACCCTCTGGTCTGCTCTTCCAGAATAGTAAATGCTGATGAATCATGGAAGAAATCTCAGGTCTCAAACCATTCACAAATCTGTACACAAATTGTCCCATAAAACTGATTCTTTAATTTCTTGGGCCGTTCTGTTGATTTTTAGCCAATTGATTTCTTTAAGAGAAATCTTGGTTTTCAGGAGAGTAATCACTTGTTCATATTTCTTCAATACCACTGGAGATGGGGCACTCGTTCTAGGATCTGTCTCTGGTTCTGTTTCAGGTCAATCTACAGAAATTTTACACTCAGTCCACGACTCTCTAGGAATCACAATGTCAAACAAGGCATTCAAATCTATCCACAAATCATTTGTAATTTTCACAAACCTTTCAATCTGTCTGTACCATTCTACTGGCTTATCTCTAAATTTTGGGAACTTATTTGTGAATGACAAAATATCAGCTCTAGACCATGGCACATGCACTTACCCTCCATCAGGCACATCCCTCATAGGAAGAATCTGTATTCCTTCACCTCCTCTGTAAATTACAACTGAAGGTGTCTGCATCCTAACTCTCTGTATTTCCTTTTTTACGACCATCTACCTTCCCACTTCTCTCTCTCGTTCCATTTCTTAATCAATGTCAACAGTTCCTTAATCTGTAATTTCATTCCAGCTGGCACCTCATGTTAGCAAAATCTTTGTCACTGAAGTCTAATCTGTATGTGTTTTGCAAGACCTTTGATCTCTGAACATCAATTTCATATTTCTGAGCCAATTCAACTAGCTTCTCATTTGTGCATTTGTTTTTACACATAGAAACTAATGGATGCCGATACAAAGTTTTTCAGATAGCAAGGTACTTTTTATTGTAGTCCTGCTTCTGTTTCTATGTGAAAAGAAGCCTAGTTTGTTAGGCCAACTCAACGACAACTAAACAACTACTTCAATATAAAGATTCATGCATCCTTCTTTCTGAGAGAATCAACAGGCGGCAGTGTCCCAGGTTAGGCAGCATTGTCCTCACCAGCATTACAAGCTTCCCAGCCCCTTGCCTTATTGTTCAATTGATCACTGAACCTCTCAATGTACCGTACATGCTTCCATAGCCTCCCTTTTTTTTTTAGCTATCTTGCCTTTATTCTGGACCTTCCAGTGAAAAACTAAACACTTTGGAATCCGAGCTCTACAGTGTCTGCAGCAACCCCATGATGCTGGGAGCACTAGACAACACTTACAGCTCCACAAGCAAGGCATGACACCAACAATCCTCTATGACTTTTGCACTTCCATTAGTTAAAATCTTGTGATTCTGTCATGGCAATTAAAAGTCTATTCAGTAAACCGGCGTTGACTTCTGGAAAGATGGCAACACAGCAGCTCTTCCAGAAGAAATGACTAATAAGTCCGACCACTACCACCATCATTAATATCACAACACCAGTACCAAAACACTTATGCCAATACCAACGATAGCTCCACTACCAATATGACCAGCACCAATAACAACACCATCAATATCACTAATCCTACTATTAGTATAACCAACAATACCACCAATAATACACAAACAATACCACCCCTGCCACCAACAATGTCAGCACCAATACCAACAGCATCAATATTACTACCGCCAAAATCCCCACAACTAATTCTAATACCACCACGACCATTACTACAAATGAAATAATATCACCAGACACCACCAAAACAACCAATGACATCACTAATACTACCACCACTAATACTGCCACCAGCAGTCCCACTACCGGTACCATAAATACCACAACAAATACCGCCACCACCAATCCCACTAGGAGTATCACCTTTACCACCACCACCTCCAGCAACACCAGTACCACACCACTGCTACCAATACTGCCAATACCACGGCCACAATACGAATACTCCCACCACCAATATCATGCTACTATCACCAGTACCACCAGTGATATCACCACCAGTGATATCGACACCACCATCAATATACCACTACCACTGCCACCAATAATCCTCCACTAACACAACCATCACAACAAAGAAGGTCCAATGTCAATAGTTCTAGCTTTAGAGTCTCATTGCCAGGAAGCACATTTTTGGAATGCCTCTGTTTCAATGTGTTGCTACATTAAAAACCACAGCTATTGGCTTTGTTAATGCATGTTGTCTTCCTTATAATTAGATGCTCCATGCAGCACTGCCATTTTGATGAGAGAGACTCGTGCTATCAGTCATAATTTGAATCCGTGATTTTGTTCAACCGCAAAGGATAAGGGTGGAAACAAGTTCTACATTGATCCCTGACACCCCTTCCTCCGTGCATTTTATTTGCTAATAGCTTGCTGAACATTTTACACTTAATTGGTATAAGTTCCACAACCTTTAGATACATCATCTTTCTTTTAACCTCATGCATTCGGTTACTATATTTGAATAGAGTCTGTGACGCTTCACATTTATCCAGAATATAAAATATTTCCTTGGTGTGTGTAATAGTGCTTTCATGCTTAAATTTGTTATTTTCTAAATATTTAGGATCCTTCAACCTCGATGCTTTCAAGTATAACTGGTATAGAAAGGAAATATAACTCAGTGATCACACTAATCACAGTGGAATTGATTTCAAATGCCATACACTTATTTCATGCTGCTGGGCATGATCATATGATAAATGTCATCAAAAGGTCAAAGCACAGGAGGTACTTTCACTGCATTGAAATGTGAGTTAGCAGGGATTCTTCTCAATTTTCTGGACATAATGTCACAGAACACACAGCATACAAATGACATTTCAGCGCTGGCTTTCTTGCATTGTGCAGGTATAGGGCAAGAGCACGTTAAAACTATTTCACTACTTTTCTTGATAACATATATTGCGACATCTCGACTGACCCAAGACAGAACTTCTTTTGCAGAAAACACCCTCTTTTAATAGAACAGTTTCCCGGACGTCTGAGAGCATACAGATATGTATTTATACATTTTTGAAAAAAGATTCCATCTTCGACTATCTTAGAATTTCATTATGGATAATTGATATATATGCAACACAGAATGCCATAGCTAAAATAATGCACCTTAAAATTACAAATACTTAAATGATGAGAAACACTCACTTGCAGAACAGAACTATAATTAAAAAAGTGGGAATTGCTAAGCACGAATAAGGAAATATAAGTTCCTTTCTCTCTCCCTTCTGTGTCATATAGCTATTTCCTCAGGATAAAGATCAATCAGGTGATAATTTCTTGGAAGCAAAGTGCTGCAAAGTGTGTCACAACTTAAAAGGTCACTTTCCCAAAATATTCCCACAATTTATGCATTTACTATCGAAATGTAAATGTTTTTATTTCTATTGGGTATCTTTAAATGTCCATGTACATCAAGACAGTAAATCAAACGATGAGAATGTTTAATTAGGAACATAAATTAAATATCCTTTTTTTTTTCTTTTTATGGAGTTTTATATAGCGCGAACTTGACCCGTGGGTATCGGAGCGCTTTACATAGCACCAGTTGCGTTAGATGAGGACACATTCATTTTTGTTAGGCACAGGGAGATTAAGTGATTTGCCCAGAATCACAGGATGTTGCTCGTCCTTGCCGAGACTCGAACCCAGTTCCCCATATTTTAGGCTGACCGCCCTAGCCTTAGACCAACTCCTCTCCCTTACCCATCTGCCTTTTTTAAGTTGCTCATTTTCACTGTTGGCAAGACAGCATGGTTGCTATATCCATTACATTTAGGAGGGCAGCATTTATCACGGGGTTTCCATTTCCAAATAATTGGAATGTGCTAATTAGGATGGTCCCTTCAAAGCAGACAAACACTACAAGCCCCAGAAAGCAGTGAATTATAAAAGGAACGAAATACTAGGACAGGACATTTGGGGGCATATTTATGAAATAGTCACGTGCTGCACTGCACTGCGTCACTGCAAAAGGGCAAGAATGCGCTGTATTTAGGGCACACAGCGCATTCCCCCTGCACTGGCATACAATGGACTGCCTAGAGCCAATACAGGCACCCTTGTGAAGTAGGTGCAAGGGTGCCTGCAGTGCATGTAGGATTGTTTTTGTGCAGGAAGGGAAACCTCCCTGCACAAAAACAATCCTGCAAGGTTTTCCTTTTTCTATGTGTGCTGCAGAATTCATCACGCATAGAAAGGGGACGTAACGAGGAGAAATGAAATGAAATTTGTACTTGTAAAGCGCACTGTTACCCTAGGGTGTCCTGGCGCTGTACGCATACCGCTGTGGAACCCTTCCTGTCTTTTCCCTGTGAAATGTCCACTCCTGGGCACCCCCAAGGTGAAGCCAGGCATCCCAGCGCTGGTGGGGCCGTTGTGGAGATTAAGCAAGCTATTGCCCAGAGTTGCAGAGTGGGACCCATGATTAGAATAGGCACCGAGGCGAGAATTATCAGGTCTGAGGAAATTGAGCCCAAGACCCGCCGAGGCGGGAATTGAACCCTGGTCCCGGGCCAGATCTCTGCATCAGGGTCTGCCGCTCTAACCATTGAGCCACACTTCTCCACAGCCACACTTCTCCAGAAGAAAGATATTTCTCCTCGTTACACCTCTCCTGAGGAGGCATATCTTTTTGGCACATTCCCAGGTTTACAAGGTCTTGTAAATCTGGGAATGCGGAAAAATCCATAGGAGTTGCGTGGGACACACACGCAACGCCAATGGAATGCCTCCCCAGGGCAGAGTAATGCAACACTGTGATGTGCACTGCGTTGCGTTACTCCAGATTTTTGGAGCCACTCAAAGTCACGCAAAAAAGTGGCTTTGCGTGGCTTCATACATCTGACTTAAGGTTTGCATCGTTCCAAACCTGGTCATAAATATGGCTCTAGGTGTCTGCCTGATAGGGAGCAATATGTCAACGCAAGGCGAAAGTATAGGTATAACTCAGATTCTGAAAACTACACTTCCACAAAACATAAACACAGCCATGAGGACAGCATGAACAACCCATGGTCATAGTCTACATTTTCAACGCAGAACCTGTGCCCTTAATTCACGTTTAATAAATTTGGAGGAAATTAGTCCTAATAGCAGGGACACAATGTTCAGACAATGTGAAGAAACAAATTTGAGTCCAATGTACAGTATTTTTCAATCACGGAGATATATCGTCTTCAATAATGTGAGTTGTTTCCTTTAGTTAATTCTTCATTTATACCTTTCTTAATTTCATTGCTTACTTTAATAATTCTTCAATACCTACAGAGTTGAAGTCTTTAGACAACTTTCAAACTAATGTGATGTTCAAATTGGATGTCTAATGGATGTTTTGAAAGGTCCTTCCTTAAAGCTGTTGAAGCATTTTACCAATCACATTGTACAGCAGAAAACAGGAGAAAAGGCCTTCTTTATATAAATAGCTCAACAGACAGTTTACACTGTTAATCATAGTAAACGTAGATTTTGAATATTTTACCCAGTAAATTGTTGTTAAATTTATTTTTAAAGTAGACCAGTGGTTAGCAGACGTTTCAGCAAAGTAAGTATCTAATCCATTCTTCCTCTGTCTCTGGTGTTGTTATGTGAGTGAAATATCCTGTAGTCGTTTTAGCTAAAACAATTAGGCAAGCAGTGCTTTATATTGTTCCCTGCTAGCTTTGTTCCCACTGAGCTGTGCTTGCAGTTTTTCATTGCTGTGCTGCTTTTCAAAGCTGTGATATGCCATTTCAACAATGTTGATGCTGCCATGGCTGTGAAATGCCCTAATTCAAGCTGTGTGACACCTTCACCGAGTCCTCACCTCTTAGCCTGCAGCACGTTGCAATTTGGGGCTTATAGGTATGCAAGAATTTGCTCACAAATCCCAGAAGGCAAAGTGCTGCAGGTGTATGCTCTGCTGGCAGGATTCATACTCTACTCAACTGAGCCTTGGATGACTTATGTCTGCAACTGTCCATTTCTAAATATTATTGTAAACTGTTTTCTACTTAGGCTACTTTAGGGCTAATATCCATAATTGTCTTTATTTTCTGTTGCTCCATTTTGCTGACCACAGTCTGTGTTCTGATTCTCCTCCTCGACAAATCCTCTTTAACCAGATCCAGATTTCAGGGATTTGCTGCTGCAGCAGCCTAGCCTGTTAAGGTATTTTCTTAACTTGGTGTATTGTCAGCACCGTCATATATTTGTTGCTCTGTAACCCTCAGCAGTCACTATAGATGTTGCATTTTATGGGCCTGCTTAGAGCACTGTTACAACAGTTACCTGACTCCTTCCAAATGGGTTGCCCTAGGTTTGTAGGTCTTGCAAAATGTGGTGCAATCTAGTTGTTTACCTATACCTCATAGCTGACAAGAGTATTCATGTCAGTCCTCATTGTAGTAAAATGAGCTTTGCATGCTGGGAGTTTAAGAATCATACATAGGCTTTAAAAAGGGAAATTACTTTTGTTAGGTTACATAGTCCCTGGGTACAATCACTTCCATTTTACATGTTCACGTTTAAAGTTGACATTTTTTTAGACTATGACTTTTAGCACACATTTGCTTGTGCGCCCGCATGAGATAGTGTACTCAGAAGTGGTTTGCTTACAGTTACATTTCTTCATAGGCACATTATCATACCTTAGAACATTTTGTACATGGACTGTGTACACTGCGCAGCATGTTGTTGTTTTCCGGACCAGAGCTCAGGCACCGAAAGAATGGGTCCAGTTTGTTATATAAACTGCCCCAAACATTTGTTTAGATAGAGGAGCATTTTGATGAATTGTTGCGGTCACCTCATGTCTAAATTCTAGCTCAGCTGAATCCCATCACTTTCCTGAGAAGGACAACGGCCTGTTTTACACCAAACCTGGCTACCAGATGACACACGCGCAAGTAAATGGGGTGTTAGACCACTACAAGGTAATCTGACAGACCCGCACTACAAGGTAATCTGGCAGACCCTGCTTTTAGGAAAGACAGCGCTAGGTTGGAGTGCAACTATATGCATCCATATAATCAATGCAAAGGCACAATGTTTGAATTGTTCATCTTTTCCACCAGTCTCGTAATGCTGGTTACACTGCTTTGTTTCCTTCTATTAATCATTGCAGCTCACGTATTTTACACAAGAGTACAATTGCTTTAATAAATATTTGAAATGCCAATTAGTGTACTTCTTGTATCTCCCTGTGGCATGCTTGAGTTGCCAATGAAAGGGTAGGGGGCGTGGCTTGGCCGGCTGCAAGATGGCAGCACTGTAAGTGGGCTCTGCCGGCCAAGCTCTTAATCCGCCACTATCCTGCAGATGACGGCTCTCTGACTGCCTGTCTCTGGCATTTCCTCTCTTACCTCGTCCCGGGGTGCCGCTGGACACTTGCTGCAGCCTGCTCCGCCACTCCAGTGCCGAGGCCTGGGCCTGCGCCTCGGGGCTGGGACTTCAAGTCACTGCCATAAGGCCTCTCCGCCTCCGCTCTGCCGTGCCTGGAGTGCTGACCCGGCTTCCGCTCCTCCTCGCAGTCGGAGGGGCCTGGTGAGTGAGCCACCCGCTGGGGGCTTTCGGCGGCGGGGCTTGGGGGCTCATGAGCCGTACCGCCCAGCCCTGTTGGTCTCTGAGTGCGGACGCCGCCCGATCCCATATCGGCGCCCGCTGGGCCTGCAAACGCTCCGCCCGGGCTGGGCGACGTGGGCGGCACGCCCCCGCGTCTCCCCGTCGCTGTTTAACTCCTGGTGGTGCGCCTCCCACCTCATCGGTGCCCTGTTGCGAACTCTTCGCCTTCTTACTGAGCTCTCAGCCTCATTTGTGGCCCGCCTCCCTGCTTGGACCCTTCTCCGGCCTGGCGTGGCCGCGCACCAGCCATTGTTCTGCGCACTCATCGGCCGCCTGAGGCCCATCGGACCCCGCCTCTGGCACTGACCCGGCTCGGAGTGGCTCCTCTATCGGCACCCCGGGGACCACTACGCGCCGCGGCTTCACCGGACAGACCTCCCTGCTACTTCCTGCTGCCAACACCTACCACGGCCCGACTACTGCCTGATTCCTGCTGACCGGGGTGAGTGCCATCATTGCTGCGAGCCATTGCGGCCGGGCTGGGGGTGGCGTGCGCCACACTGCGGGGCCCCCGCTCCTGCCCTTCCTTTAAGCCTCTGCTGCCTCGAGGGTGCTGGCCCCGTGTGTGCTTGGCTGTGCACCCCCCTTGTATCCCTGCCGCTTCGCCCGCAGCAGCAGCACCCCCCGCAATACCCGCACTGCTGCCACTGAGTGTGCTTCCTGCCTGGTGGCGCCCGGACTCACCGTCGGCTCGCCTCTTCAGGCCTGACCTGCCGCATTGGTGCCACGCGCTCCTGAAATGCCTACCTGCCGGCTGGTGGGCCTGACTGCCGGGGGGGCCTGCTGTCGTTCTCCGAGGCGGGGGACCGCATAATCTGCCTTCGCTCCTTCTTCCCGGCACCCTCTCGGAAGCTGCCTGCTGCACCATCTCCTCGCTCTGCCTGTCGCCCTTGCTGCGGTGGGGACTGTCGCCCTGCTACACGGCTGTGCTCCTCGTCCACTCCCCTCCTGGCTGGCGACATGGGCAAGGCTGACCCCAAGCAACCTAGGCTTACTTTCGACCAACGCCGCCAGGACGGCGCGGTCGCCGACGGAGGCGATTCCAATCCCCCCGCGGAGATGACCACCTCCCGGGAGGACGACCTCAAGGCCATCATGCTGATGACACCCAGCTGCTGTTCTCTTGGGGTCAAGATGAGGTTGACGTTGTCCCTGCTCAACACTGCCTATCTTCGGTCTTTCACTGGCTCGCTCAGGCACAGCTTAAGTGCAATGAGGAGAAATCAGAGATCCTTTTGTACGGCACATTCCCTGTCAACTTCAGAGAGAAGCTATGGCCCCCAGGTTTCCCCCTACCTAGCTTTAAGGGAGACTCTGTCAAGAATCTGGGGGTCTGGTTCAATGAGAACTTGATTTTCTCATCGCAGGTTAAGAAGTTGGCCGGTACTTGCTTTAGCATTCTGAAGACCCTGAGGAAGTTTCTTCCTCTTTTGCCTAATTCTGCAAAGGAAACTGTTGTCCGTGCGCTAATTCTTTCCCGTCTGGACTACGCTAATGCACTGTATGCTGGCACTCCAGGTTACCTTTTGAATAAGTTACAGGTGATCCAAAACTTGGCCGCCAGACTCCTGCTGGGTCTCTCCAGCAGGTGCAGTGTGCGTTCTCATTTGCAATCTCTGCATTGGCTCCCGGCGGAGGCGCGAATAAAATTTAAAATTTTATCCATTGCCCATAAGGCCCTCTATGGTCTGGGACCCATTTATTTGCAGAAGAAGATTGCTTTCTATTCTCCGGTGAGACAGTTGCGTTCCTCCTCCCAACTTTTGGCACAGACCCCGCGGTTTAATCGCCAGAGGCTTGGTGGGAGCTCTTTTACCCGGATAGCTGCACTGGCATGGAATGCACTGCCACTGGCCTTACGGGGCGTCAAAGATCCTATGATCTTTAAGAAAAAGCTGAAAATCTTTCTCTTCTAGCTCTGTCCTCTGACTCAGACTCTGACCCTTTTCAGGCTCGCGCCGGGACACTCCTCGGAGTATCTGTGCGCGGTATAAGTTTACATAACATAACATAACATCATGTTGGAGGTCAAATCTGCCGGTCTGGCATAGCTGCCCAGCTGGACCAGCTCTCTTCACGTCTTGATGTGGTCAAATCGCGGGTGGACTCGCACGACAACTGCTTGCTGCATGTCGAGACGAGGGTCTCTGACGATGAGGACGCCACCACCCAGGATCGACAAAAACTCCTTCAAATGGATAAAATCCTGGAGCTAATACGCACCAAAAACGAGGACTTGGAGGCCCGTTCCCGAAGGAGTAACCTCCGCATCACGGGGGTGCCTGAGTCCACGAGCATTGCGCGCATGGAGGATTTTGTGGAACAATTGGTGCGTGAACTGTTTGGGGATGTGCTCTCCCCAGTCTTCATTGTGGAGCATGCCCACCGCTCCCTTGGCCCTCGCCCTGCCCCTGGATTACCAGCTTGCCCCATCATCGCCAAAATCCTCAACTTTCGGTATCGCGACGCCATCCTCCGGGCAGCCAGGGAAAAGGGCGAGATCCGTCATCAAGGTAACTCCCTGTCCTTTTACCCGGATTACACTCTGGCGGTGCAGGCTGCCCGCCGTGAGTTCCTGCCTGCAAAACGGATCCTCCAAAAGCATGAGATCCCCTACTCCCTTGCATATCCAGCCAAGCTACGTGTCAAACAGGGCTCCAAAACTCTCATCTTCCCTGATCCTAAGGATGCTCTTTCCTTCGCCAAGAAGCTTGACCGCACTCACCGTTCTACTCCAGTCACTTCCCAGGACCCAACTTCTGGCGTCCTCAGTGACAATGATTAACTCCATCTTCTTTTTCAGCGCGAACTGTACTCTGTTCTCCACTCTGGCTTCCCGCCCGATGATCCCACCTGGCTCAACCTACACTACCTGGCTCTTGGTGGTTTGCTATGGGGCTAGGCACAAATGTCCCTTTGCAAGACTCTGCGTATGTAGTTATCTGCTCTCAAATTTTGGCTTGGCCACCCTGTCTCCTTGGCAGGGGTGTACGCCGAGCATCGCCATGCCCCCCGCGGGATGATTCCCACTTCGGACATTGACTTTTCCTCTCCCAGTTGTGGTTCCCTAGGGCGGGTTTGGGTGGACTCTCGACCTATTTGGGGGGTTGGTGTGGGCGGTGGGTGGGGGGGATTTTTGGGGATTTGTGGCCTCCTTCTGAGGTTTATTTGGTTTTGTTTCCTTATATTTTACTGCTACATTGCACACCTGACGATGTTGCTCCTGCATTGTTTCGTTACACCTTATTGCACCACCCTACTTGCTCTTGCGTGCACCGCGCCTCCGCGCACGGCACTTGTCACCATCTTGCTTCCGCTGTTGGGGATGGATTGTTCTCCCTCAAAGTCTAGCCTTCTGCCACGAACCTATCCTGGCTGTCCACTAACACCTCCTGTGCTGTTGCACTTCCTATATTCTCCCCAGTTGCCTTGCACTTTCATACACACCTGCACAAGTGCTCCAGCCACTATCACCATACCCCTTGACATTCTCCCTCCTCTCCTTGCTTAAATGACTGATACAATCTTTTGGACCTGGAATGTACGTGGCCTCAATGATCACCGCAAGGCTCGGCTGGTACACGCGCATCTCCTTAGGCACAAGGTAGACATCTGTCTGCTCCAGGTAACCCATCTGCTCCCGGCATCTGCCTCCCGACTCCTCTCCAGGCGCTGGGGTGAATCACACTCCTCTTTTTACTCCAACTACTCTCGGGGGTGTCTATCCTCATACGCAGAGGGCTCCCCTGGCAGACCTCCCAGGTAATCTCCGACCCCTCTGGGTGCTTTGTCATCCTCCATGACTTCCTCCAGGCCCAACCCCTGACGATTGCTGCGCTATACGGACCCAATAATGACGACCCTGACTTCTTTGCGCAGGTGTGGCACCACATTTAATCCCTTGGCCCTGCTGCGCTCCTTTGGGGGGGGGACTTCAACGTCACACTCTCCACTGACCTTGACCGTTCTGGCCCTCATGCTTCTCACCCGCGCGCCGCGGCTCTCCTTAGCTCCATTCTCACTGAAAACTCTTTATATGACGCTTGGCGTCATCTGTGCCCCGAGGCCCGCGAGGGCACTTGCGTCACTGGCACTCGTGGCTGTTGGTCCCGTATGGATCTCTGGATCACATCCCCAGATGTCCTGTCCATGCTCACCTCCGCCGATCACATGGCACGTACCCTTTCTGACCATGCCCCGGTCCAGCTATGCCTCCATCTCCCCCAATCTCCTCGGCGTGCTTTCTCCTGGCAGCTTCCCCCGAATGCGCTGCGCGACTCCGTCTTCTGCGACGAGATCCAAACAGCAATCACCAACTACTTTGAACTTAACGAGGGTTCTGTGGACTCTCCCTCTACGATGTGGGAAGGGTTTAAAGTAGTTATTCTCAGGGAATGCATCTCTAAACAGTCCAGAGTCTTACGCTCCATCCGCAACACGCTCGATAAACTGGAATCCGAAATCAAATCATTGGCTTCCTCCCATGCTCTTGACCCCAGCCCAGAAACACTTGCCCAACTTCACGGTAAACATACGGAATTCACTGAAGAGGCCGATAGGGAGCTCTCGTTCCTTGGTAGGGAGGCCCGGGCGCGCCGCTTCGGCGAGGGCGATCGCCCCGGTAAAACCTTGGCCGGTCTGCTTCGCCCGCCTCACGCTGCATCCTACATCATAGCACTTCAGGACAGTGGCCCAGCTCAAACCACCTCCCTTACCAAAATCCAGGCGCGTTTCGCGGATTTTTACACGCAGTTGTACAAGGCGGGTTCCACCCCTTGCATGAGGTCTTCGAACAGTATTTTGATACCATTCAGCTTCTATGGCTCGAAAATTACCATTGTGAATACCTCGATGTACCCTTCTCTAAAGAAGAAATACTCGCTGCTATCAATGGTATGCCTGACGACAAGGCCCCCGGTCTAGACAGCCTGCCTGTATCTTTCTACAAGACTTTCGCCCCGCTTTTAATACCGCACTTGTCCGCCATGTATAACGACTCATTTGAGAGCGATCAATTCCCTCCCTCGCTTCGAGAGGCCATGTTGACCTTTCTTCTTAAACCGGATAAACCCCCCGAGCTCCGTGATTCCTACCGCCCCCTTTCCCTTATTATTATGGATAACAAAATCTTTGCCAAACTGCTCGCTTCTCGTCTCCTCCCTCTTATGCCATGCATTGCCCTCCCGGACCAGTCTGGTTTCATTCCCGGCCGCGCGACCTCCCACAATCTCCGGACCATTTTCTCCGTCCTGCACCAGATCAACCCAGCACTCCCGGCGGTCGCGGCCCTGCTCGACGCCACCAAAGCCTTTGATACCCTAGAATGGCCCTTTCTCTTTTCCTTACTCACACGCCTTGGTTTTAGTCCGGCCTTCTTACGCAAAATCTCGCTTCTGTACACCCTTCCCACTGCCCGTCTTCGGGTAAATGGCCAAATATCCGATCCCATCCCCATCGGGCGTGGCACCCGCCAGGGGTGCCCGCTCTCACCCATGCTCTTCGCTATCGCAATGGAACCACTGGCAGCTAGACTCCGACAGCACCACACTCAGAGGGGCATTGGATTCGCAGCTCGCGCCCTCTTGGTCTCTATGTACGCGGATGACGTCACCTTATACGTCCGGAACCCCCAAGACAATCTTAGCCCTCTTGTGCGCGAGATCATAAGGTTTGGTGGTTATTCGGGCATACAGGTGAACTGGAACAAGTCAGTCCTTTTCCCTCTCACCGACGCCACCGTGCCCTTTACCCCGGACTTCCCCTTCGTGTGGGCGTCAGGCCCTACACGCTACTTAGGAGTCTGGCTCAGCAGGGACGTGGACGAGCTTTGGACGGCTAATTTCGGGCGCGCAGTTGACTGGCTCAAGTCCAAGATCCCCCTTTGGAGCCGGCTGCCTCTGTCGCTAGCAGGTCGGATAGCAATCACCAAGATGGTAGTGCTCCCGAAGTTTTTATACTTGTTCCTGAACATACCCGTTCCCCTCACTGCTCATTTTTTTCGCAGGGTCCGCTCGCTGCTCATCTCTCTTATCTGGGCCGGTAAGCAGCCCAGGATTGCTTACGACACCCTCACCCTTCCGTTGTCGCGAGGTGGCCTCGGTGCTCCTAATTTCAAACTCTACGCATTGTGCGCTCAGGCCAGTTTCTTGCATTTTTGGCTTCACCCCACTCCTTTTCAGCCGCATGTGGCTGTGGAGGCAGACCTTGCTGCCCCGTGGCCGCTCTCTACCGCCCTGTTTGCTCCGGCCACATTCCCACGCACTGAAATAGTCACAGTCGGGACCCTGCGCTGGGCCTGAGAAGGACTCCGCCGCTTTTCCGGCGATCCCTTACTCTCAGCAAACTTGATGCCTATCGCTCGTCATCCGGCGTTCCCTCCTCTTCAGCCCTCTGGTATGGTTAAACATGCCTCCCGTTTAGGGTTGAACACGCTAGCAGATCTCTATCCCACGAATACTTTCTTTTCGCTCGCAGACGGCTCCGGCCCCATGGACACTTTACTTTTCTATCAGCTTTGGGCAATCTGCAGGGAGCTGCATCCCTCGTTCCCCCAGCCCCCTCCCTCGATGGCTCTTGATTTCCTGTATTCGTCCTCTTCTCCTCGGAAATTGGTGACCAGGCTGTATGGCCTTTCGCTGGCGGCTACCTCTATTTCCACTGATTGTGCGCGTGTGGCATGGGGAGCGGACCTTGGTATTGACATTTCCCAAGCTGACTCGCTATATTGCTGTAACCAAACAAAGCGTTTGTCCCCCAACTATCGCCTGCGCCTTATCCATTTTAAATACTTGCATAGGCTTTACCGCACTCCCGTTCAATTGCATAAGTTGGGGCTCATCCCCACTGACAGATGCCTGCGCTGTTCCGCTCCTGAGGCGGACTTCGCCCACCTCGCCTGGCTATGCCCCAAGGTCTCCGACTATTGACGTGAGGTCTGCGCTGCCATTTCAGAGATCACCTCCTCGCTGTTTCAGCCTGATCCCCCGCTCTGCCTTTTGGGCTTTGTTAAATTCTGCCCAGACGCTTCCCATCGCTTGATTGCCATGCTGCTGGTCCTCGCGCGTCGCAGGGTTTCCATGTGCTGGGGCCGCAAACCTGCACCCAAGTTCGCCCAGTGGCTCCAGGACGCCTCGCGCTGCCAGACCATATTCTGGGACCTTGTGCCTACCAGATCTCGCCCACTTGACATATGGGGTCCCTTGGTGTCATATCTCCTTGCCCGCACCCCCTCAAGCCCTGCGCCCTCTCCCGCGCTCCCCGCCGGCACTGTGCCCGTTGCAAAAACAACAGTTGATGGGAACAGTCCAGCCCGAACTGCCAAGCCAGGTCCTCCCTGCACTGGAAACAAGCATCCTAGGACCGGTTTCGGGGTTTCACCCCTCTTCAGCCAGGATAGCTTGATTCCAGTGGCATGGAGAGCACGGGACCCACGTCTGGGCATACCCGTCCCACTCGGGGTGACAAATGCAAAAACAACAGTTGATGGACAGAATGCAGAACAATGTCATACATTCACCACAGTACAGAGATCTGGGCCTAAATCCATCGTTTTTTGCTCACCATGCCATTCCAGTTTGAACCCAGCCATATGCAAATCAGTCTTGACCCTGTGCCTCATGGGAACAGTCCAGCCCGAACTGCCAAGCCAGGTCCTCCCTGGACTGGAAACAAGCATCCTAGGACCGGTTTCGGGGTTTCACCCTCTTCAGCCAGGTTAGCTTGATTCCAGTGGCATGGAGAGCACGGGACGCACGTCTGGGCATACCCGTCCCACTCGGGGTGACAAATGCAAAAACAACAGTTGATGGACAGAATGCAGAACAAGGTCATACATTCACCCCAGTACAGAGATCTGGGCCTAAATCCATCGTTTTTTTGCTCACCATGCCATTCCAGTTTGAACCCAGCCATATGCAAATCAGTCTTGACCCTGTGCCTCATGGGAACAGTCCAACCCGAACTGCCAAGCCAGGTCCTCCCTGGACTAGAAACAAGCATCCTAGGACCGGTTTCGGGGTTTCACCCCTCTTCAGCCAGGATAGCTTGATTCCAGTGGCATGGAGAGCACGGGACCCACGTCTGGGCATACCCCGTCCCACTCGGGGTGACAAATGCAAAAACAACAGTTGATGGACAGAATGCAGAACAATGTCATACATTCACCCCAGTACAGAGATCTGGGCCTAAATCCATCGTTTTTTTTGCTCACCATGCCATTCCAGTTTGAACCCAGCCATATGCAAATCAGTCTTGACCCTGTGCCTCATGGGAACAGTCCAGCCCGAACTGCCAAGCCAGGTCCTCCCTGCACTGGAAACAAGCATCCTAGGACCGGTTTCACCCCTCTTCAGCCAGGATAGCTTGATTCCAGTGGCATGGAGAGCACGGGACCCACGTCTGGGCATACCCGTCCCACTCGGGGTGACAAATGCAAAAACAACAGTTGATGGACAGAATGCAGAACAATGTCATACATTCACCCCAGTACAGAGATCTGGGCCTAAATCCATCGTTTTTTGCTCACCATGCCATTCCAGTTTGAACCCAGCCATATGCAAATCAGTCTTGACCCTGTGCCTCATGGGAACAGTCCAGCCCGAACTGCCAAGCCAGGTCCTCCCTGCACTGGAAACAAGCATCCTAGGACCGGTTTTGGGGTTTCACCCTCTTCAGCCAGGATAGCTTGATTCCAGTGGCATGGAGAGCACGGGACCCACGTCTGGGCATACCCGTCCCACTCGGGGTGACAAATGCAAAAACAACAGTTGATGGACAGAATGCAGAACAATGTCATACATTCACCCCAGTACAGAGATCTGGGCCTAAATCCATCGTTTTTTGCTCACCATGCCATTCCAGTTTGAACCCAGCCATATGCAAATCAGTCTTGACCCTGTGCCTCATGGGAACAGTCCAGCCCGAACTGCCAAGCCAGGTCCTCCCTGGACTGGAAACAAGCATCCTAGGACCGGTTTCGGGGTTTCACCCCTCTTCAGCCAGGATAGCTTGATTCCAGTGGCATGGAGAGCACGGGACCCACGTCTGGGCATACCCGTCCCACTTGGGGTGACAAATGCAAAAACAACAGTTGATGGACAGAATGCAGAACAATGTCATACATTCACCCCAGTACAGAGATCTGGGCCTAAATCCATCGCTTTTTTGCTCACCATGCCATTCCAGTTTGAACCCAGCCATATGCAAATCAGTCTTGACCCTGTGCCTCATGGGAACAGTCCAGCCCGAACTGCCAAGCCAGGTCCTCCCTGGACTGGAAACAAGCATCCTAGGACCAGTTTCGGGGTTTCACCCCTCTTCAGCCAGGATCGCTTGATTCCAGTGGCATGGAGAGCACGGGACCCATGTCTGGGCATACCCGTCCCACTCGGGGTGACAAATGCAAAAACAACAGTTGATGGACAGAATGCAGAACAATGTCATACATTCACCCCAGTACAGAGATCTGGGCCTAAATCCATCGTTTTTTTGCTCACCATGCCATTCCAGTTTGAACCCAGCCATATGCAAATCAGTCTTGACCCTGTGCTTCATGGGAACAGTCCAGCCCGAACTGCCAAGCCAGGTCCTCCCTGGACTGGAAACAAGCATCCTAGGACCGGTTTCGGGGTTTCACCCCTCTTCAGCCAGGATAGCTTGATTCCAGTGGCATGGAGAGCACGGGACCCACGTCTGGGCATACCCGTCCCACTCGAGGTGACAATTGCAAAAACAACAGTTGATGGACAGAATGCAGAACAATGTCATACATTCACCCCAGTACAGAGATCTGGGCCTAAATCCATCGTTTTTGCTCACCATGCCATTCCAGTTTGAACCCAGCCATATGCAAATCAGTCTTGACCCTGTGCCTCATGGGAACAGTCCAGCCTGAACTGCCAAGCCAGGTCCTCCCTGGACTGGAAACAAGCATCCTGGGACCGGTTTCGGGGTTTCACCCCTCTTCAGCCAGGATAGCTTGATTCCAGTGGCATGGAGAGCACGGGACCCACGTCTGGGCATACCCGTCCCACTCGGGGTGACAATTGCAAAAACAACAGTTGATGGACAGAATGCAGAACAATGTCATACATTCACCCCAGTACAGAGATCTGGGCCTAAATCCATCGTTTTTTTGCTCACCATGCCATTCCAGTTTGAACCCAGCCATATGCAAATCAGTCTTGACCCTGTGCCTCATGGGAACAGTCCAGCCGGAACTGCCAAGCCAGGTCCTCCCTGCACTGGAAACAAGCATCCTAGGACCGGTTTCACCCCTCTTCAGCCAGGATAGCTTGATTCCAGTGGCATGGAGAGCACGGGACCCACGTCTGGGCATACCCGTCCCACTCGGGGTGACAAATGCAAAAACAACAGTTGATGGACAGAATGCAGAACAATGTCATACATTCACCCCAGTACAGAGATCTGGGCCTAAATCCATCGTTTTTTGCTCACCATGCCATTCCAGTTTGAACCCAGCCATATGCAAATCAGTCTTGACCCTGTGCCTCATGGGAACAGTCCAGCCCGAACTGCCAAGCCAGGTCCTCCTGGACTGGAAACAAGCATCCTAGGACCGGTTTCGGGTTTCACCCTCTTCAGCCAGGATAGCTTGATTCCAGTGGCAAGGAGAGCACGGGACCCACGTCTGGGCATACCCGTCCCACTCGGGGTGACAAATGCAAAAACAACAGTTGATGGACAGAATGCAGAACAATGTCATACATTCACCCCAGTACAGAGATCTGGGCCTAAATCCATCGTTTTTTGCTCACGTTGCCATTCCAGTTTGAACCCAGCCATATGCAAATCAGTCTTGACCCTGTGCCTCATGGGAACAGTCCAGCCCAAACTGCCAAGCCAGGTCCTCCCTGGACTGGAAACAAGCATCCTAGGACCGGTTTCGGGGTTTCACCCCTCTTCAGCCAGGATAGCTTGATTCCAGTGGCATGGAGAGCACGGGACCCACGTCTGGGCATACCCGTCCCACTCGGGGTGACGAATACAAAAACAACAGTTGATGGACAGAATGCAGAACAATGTCATACATTCACCCCAGTACAGAGATCTGGGCCTAAATCCATCGTTTTTTTGCTCACCATGCCATTCCAGTTTGAACCCAGCCATATGCAAATCAGTCTTGACCCTGTGCCTCATGGGAACAGTCCAGCCCGAACTGCCAAGCCAGGTCCTTCCTGGACTGGAAACAAGCCTCCTAGGACCGGTTTCGGGGTTTCACCCCTCTTCAGCCAGGATAGCTTGATTCCAGTGGCATGGAGAGCACGGGACCCACGTCTGGGCATACCCGTCCCACTCGGGGTGCTGGCCTGTGATCAGCTCTCCCCCTATCCACGCTCCCTCCGCTTGGGCCTGCTCCTCTCCCCACTGCTCTGGTGCCTCACATCACTTAACATTTTTTTTTTCTTTCTCCTGTGGTGCCTGGGGGAATGTGTGTCATGCCATCGCCATTTGCCGTCATATATACTGGGTAAATCTTGTCATCTTCTCTTGTATACAAGTATATGGTGCTTCAATTTGGTGCAATTGTGTAACCTGTCTTTACAATTTTTCAATAAAGCTTTTTGAAAAGTTAAAAAAAATTAAAAAAATGAAAGGGTAGGTCTGTTTCTACGATTTCCTTGGGAGAATTAGGGTTGTCATGTTCTGAGGTTGCAGGCACCATCCGGTACCCTGTCAGGTTTAGGGGTCTGGATGGTGCACTGTCGGCTAGCCAGGAACTAGGTCAATATACTCTGATGGTATGGATGGACTCAGTCCCCATAGTTTTGACGCCTACGTTGCCCAAATGCACAGCCTTACTGACTTAGTAGGAACCATATGACATGGTGACACCAACATTCTAGGTCTGGTAAATATTTAATGGATCTCCTGAGTAGTGTTCTGACATGTGCCTAAAGGCCCTACTCACCATTTAAACGGAGACGTTCATGGTGCTAAAGTAAATTCCTCCTCAGCTAAATAGGGAACCACTATTTCTGTCTGTAGGTTGGTCAAGCGTGAACCTTTCAAAGGATACCCCACTTTAGTTACATTCTATGAATTCCATTCTTAAAATGGCTAATCCAATACCAGTGGTCATGCCACTAAACTGTAAACATGTAGTAACAAAGATGTTGCAACATCATGGGCTTCCTCTCACGGAAGGGATGTTACCTTCGTGGGAAGAGGCCCACGAAGTGTATAAAACAGAGGTATTCTATTCTTCATGGATAACATTTCCAGCAGCAGACGCCACCACAGGACATTTTCACTCATACACTATAGCAGCAGTACCCACCAATTACAGATCATATGAAGATTTAGAAATAGCACTAACATGTCAGGAACACACAAATTGGTTCCAAGGTGCCTTACCACATCCATTAGCTAATGTCAGACTGGGTCCCCTCAGCAATGATGGGGCAACATGGCTAGTCTTAGCCAGCTACACACCTTATCCACATTTAGTGGCACTCACAGCAGCAGATCTATGTGTATTATACACAGATCTAGTGAGGTTATACAGACGTATGACACAGTTTGTTATGCTGACAATAACAACAAACCCAGCATGGACTGCTCATGCTGCCCAACCATATTTAGCAATGCCAGCAATTAGTCCATTGACGATTAATTCAATTATGGGAAAGGCTCCCACCAGACGGGAGGAAATTCTGTTCTGGATTACACAAAAAACAAATCAGCTTGAAACAGTATTTTCCCACATGGGACTCCAAGATAAACAAAGGATTCTCACAATGTGCCTATCTTTAGGGATGGTTCCCCTGGTAGAAGAGTGTGCCACATGGGGCACAGTATTTGCTGCAAAATATACCATCACGCATGGTATTGCTGTTCTGCCAGATGTGCTAAAACAGATCCAAAATGAACGTGGGGCAGCCCCTGCCCTGGACCTGGGGATGAAACTTATTGGCAATTATGCCAGGGTATCCATAATTATTATAAGTAATATTAAAGGGGAAGCAGCAGCCTTGGGAGTATGCCAACATCTCAAAAGAATTATGTTAGCAGATCAGGAGCGAGAACTACCAAACCAAAAATTATTGCTGACACCTATACATCAATAGGTCGAGATAACATGGGGCCAGACCCAATAAACCACAACTAAAGGGTAATTCTGAAAACGATAACTTAAAAAAGGCACCAGAGTCTGCTAAAAAATGCTGGTATAATAACAAAAATAAAAAATAAAACAAAACCATGGGGGGATCTCTTCCACAGGAGTCCTCTGAAAAGTGCTATAACCTGCACAATCGTGAAACAATTAAACAGCCTGATAGGTATCAGTATACTGTTATACGTCCTTCTCGTTCCTTACGAGTCATCCGAAAAACACTCGAAGAGAGGAGGATGATCCGAGCGCAGATCAGAGGAGTACTTCTGACATCATAGTAAAATGAAAGAAAAACTTCCACAACAAAAACCTCAATTTAAAAAAAAGAAAGTGGCTGGGATTTCACTTAAATATGCCACACATATTGAGGACTCTGCTTCTGAACAAGGAGTGTGCTCTGACTCTTCTAAACAATGCAGCAGAAGTCACCATATTTCGCAAGAATTTTCCAGACTTTCTGGTGGCAAGAGCAACTAATGAGTTTGTTCAGAGGGAAACACTGGATAAGAGAGTTAGTGCTCCAGGCAAATCGTATAACTTGCAACTCAATCAATCAATCAATCAAGGATTTGCAAAGCACGGGAAATTATCCGTGAGGGTCTCAAGGCACTGAAGTTGTTAGCTGCTATGCGATGATCTGTTCATTCAAAACAGCCAGGTCTCAAGTCCTGTCCTGAGTTCCCACAGCGATGAGGTGGTCCTGAGGTGCAGGAGAAGGTCATTCCTCCAGGTGTGAGAAGGATCGTCCTCTGCTGTTGCCATGGCAGATCTGGGGGGGTGTCTGTGAGGAAGAGGGTGGCGGATCATAGGTGTCTGGTTGGTCGGTAGAAGGTCATGTGTTTGTTGTTGTTTGTTGGTCCTTTGGTGTGCAGGGCTTTGTATGCATGAGTCAACATCTTGAACTGACATCTCTTCTGGATAGGGAGCCAGTGTAGCTGCTTGAGGTGTGGTGTGATGTGGGTCAGTCTGGGGAGGTCAAGGACGAGTCTTGCCTCTGAGTTTTGTATTGTCTGTAGTTTCTTCAAGAGGCGTGCGGTGATTCCTACGTAGAGTGTGTTCCCGTATTCCAGCCTGCTGGTGATAAGGATCTGCATGACGGTTCTTCTGGTGTTGACTGGGAGCCACCTGAAGATCTTGCTGAACATGCGTAGGGTGTGGAAGCAGGCGGATGAGACTGCGTTTACCTGTTTCTTCAAAGATAGCTTGCTGTCCAGGATGATGCAGAGGTTGCGGGTGTGGTCTGTCAAAGCGGAGGATGGGCCAAGTTCAGCAGGCCACCATGCATCATTCTATGGTGGGGTGTTGTTCCTGAAGATGAGGATTTCTGTCTTGTACGTGTTGAGCTTAAGACAGTTGTCCTTCATCCAGCTGGCGACATTCATCATGCATCTGTGGAAGTTGGCTCTGGTGGTGGTGGGGTCTTCTGAGACCGAGAGGATGAGTTGGGCATCTTCGGCATAGGAGATGATGTTGAGTACATGCCAGGGGGTTCATGTACATGTTGAAGAGGGTGGGGCTGAGGGACGATCTTTGAGGTATGCCGTAGGTAATCGTCTTGGGTTCTGAGTTGAACGGTGGGAGACAGATTCTCTGGGTTCTACTGAAGAGGTATGAAGAGGTCCATTTGAGGGCGTCTCCCTGGATTCCGATGTGGTGGAGTCTGCTGATCAAGATGTGATGAGAGATGGCATCAAAGGCAGCTGACAAGTCCCGGAGGATGAGAGCTGATGTTTCACAGTGGTCCAGTAGGGTCCTGATGTCATCTGTGGCTGTGATCAGGGCAGTCTCAGTGCTGTGGTTCTCGAGGACCTTCTCTAGAAACCTTCACGAGAACCTTTGCTGGAAAGGGGAGCAGGGAGATGAACTGGTAGTTCTTTGGTTCTGCTGGGTTGGCGGATGGTTTCTTCAACTCCAAATTGAGGGAGATATATCCCACACCATTAAAGTTCTCTTTTACGAGAACCTAACATTTGGTTACGACATTCTCTTGGCTGAAAAAGATTGGCCACCAGAGTTTGTACAAAAAGTCCCACGAGGGTAAGACGTGATATTACCAGCTCTCTCTGTCCTTACTCCAGTATCAGTTAAATACGCGTATGCCAAGGAGTGGGCCCTTGCACAGGCCCCAGCATTATATCATAATCATGTGGGCTGGGATAATGATTCACCCTACCAGATAATACCCCAAAGGTCCAGCCCACAAGTGCAACCACAGTACCCCATTAAACATGAAGTCAAATGACAGGTTAGAGAAATTCTAACACTACTTGAATATCAAGGTGTAATGGAGTCTTGCACCTCACCAATGAACAATCCTTTGTTCCCTGTATCAAAATAAGATCATTCATACCGCTTAGTCATAGACTATAGACAATTAAATAGTCACGCTCACACATTTGTAGTACAAAATGCGAACGATGCAGCACTAATGAACACCATAATGTGCAAAAAATATAAAACACTACCAGACATCTCAAACTGCTTTTGCTGCCAAAACATAGCACCTGAGAGCCGGTATTTGACAGCATTTACCTCCCCCGATTGCCACAAGTGTATAAGAACAGCCTAGGTTTGTTCTCTGCCCGTGTTAAAGGACTGTTACAAAATTTTGACCATGAAGCATTGTCCTGTGTCGATGAAATATATCTAACGGATGATGACGTAAAAACACACCTAGCAAGAGTAGATCACATTATTGTAGAATTTTCTCAAACAGGCTACAAATTGAACTTCCAGAAACTGAAAAATGCCTTTCTTAGTGTCTTGTTCCTGGGGTACGAGTTATCAAATGAAGGCTTGACGCCATATTTTCTAGAGAAATGTACACTTTTACAACCACCAAACACAAAATAAAAGCTGCAATCACTTTTGGGCTTTCTAAATTTTGGTAGAACGTACATACCCGACTATGCACAATGGGTAAAAACGTTTTATGGATTAATTCTCCCAGACTTTTCAAGTACACATTGGACACCAGAACATACACAGATCTTGTGTTCAGTACAAACTGATGTGTTAGCTTCAAAACACTTACACACAAGTGTTAAAACCAAGAACCTGGTGATCGTCATAATGGCGGGACCACAGGCTTCACATATGTCACTTTCAATGAGGGTGACACTGTACCAATAGCATATAAATCGATTTTATATTCCAATGCAGAAATGCGTTCTGCACAGCTGTAGTGAAAGAAGGATCATTGGCTCAGGGGAAATGATTAATTGTTGTGACTCCCATTCCAGCCTTTGAGGCTGTCACAAATGCCAGCATCCCGAAAGTGAAAGCCTTACATCCTAGATGGATACAATGGGCCAACTCATTAACAGCAACAGACGTAGACTATATCTTCGACTCCACATTACAAACACAGGCATACCTACAATATGAACAAGAATATCCTGTGCCCAGAGAAATAATGCCTCTAGATCAGTATGACTTTATAGTCTAAACTGTGGTTCTGCCCAGCCAGCAGTTGGAACAAAACATCAATACTACACCGCTTGCGCAGTGGTAAGGGGTAAAATGAGGGATGGAGTATTCCAACCTCTAAAAACATTTATGCAGTCACTAGGTGATTGCACTGCACAGCTGGCTGAACTGAAAGCTCTAATTCTGGAACTAGAGAATACGGATTCAGAATTCCCCACACTTAAAGTGTGTGATTCGTGTTACTGTGTTCAGTCTTAAAATGAATACTTACACTATTGGAGCCAGAACAAATTGAGAGACTCAAAGGGGTATACTATCAAGCACAAATTGCTTTGAGGAAATGTGTCAAATCTTTAAGCAAGTTTGCCACAGGCTCATGTAATCCACACATTGTGCCATCAATGTGTAGGAATACATGTCGCAGGGAATACATTGGCTGATGAATCCATGAAGGGAACTTTGCAAACTGCTGTCGTAGCTGCAATGATTCGCTCCAACACAAGGATAGATGGAGACATCCTGATGGCTGTCACAGCTTTGGGCTGTAGCATCCCTTACCAAAATACTTTCCAGCAAAATACTCCTAACTACTAAGGGGCCTATTAGGATGGCGGGCGGACGAAAGTCCGCCCGCCACCCTAGCGGTGCTGGGACCGGCCGCCAGTGGTGCGGCGGTCCCGCACCAGCGATTAGGATGCCACCGCCACCGTGGCGGTGGCATCCTCCATTCCCCGCATTGTGGCGGGCGGTGCACACAGCACCGCCCGCCACAATGCTGGAAATGCACTGTGTGCATTGTCATGCACAAGGTGACAGGCACTGTGCGGTGCCTGCCACCTTGTCTATGACAATGTAGGGGGGTACCATAGGTACCCCCCATGTGCACCCACCACCCCCCCAATACCCTGGGGGCCCGCAACGGGCCCCCAACAGCAAACTCCGCATGCCTTTTCGTGGCGGCATCGCCACCACAGAAAGGCTGCTTCCCGCACCCATGCTAATATGGATGGCGGTGTCTAGCAGACACCGCCACCATATGTAGCCCCTTTTCCGTCCGGTCGACTGGTCGACCGGCGGAAAACCGGCGGACGGTCTCTCCATCCGCCGGGGTCCCCCCCGCCATACTAATATGGCGGAGGGAAATGGGTGGCGGGCGGAGGGAAATGTAGGGCGGATCCGCCCTACATCGTAATGACCCCCTAAGTGTGCAAAAATTCAGGTTACTCAACTTCCTGGAGCGGGGATAGAGTAATTCCAAATTTAGTCCACAGACCAGAATTAATCATGACACCACATGAGGGGTTGGCATTTGCTCATGCAGGTGTGGGGGTTACAATTTTACTACTACAGCAACGCTACAGGTGGTCAGACCTATACAGACAGACAAAAGACTGTAGTAACTTGCGAGTTAGAAATGATGGAACCTTTCTGGCTCCTGATGGACTCCGTAGAACTGTGACATATGTGTTAGAGTGGAATGCAACACACAGATGAATAAAGACGTGTAAAACTAAGCTGTGTGTGGTGTAGTCATTTGCTGGTACTCAGGCTGGAGAGGCCGCTACAACTGGCAAAGGGTTAGGGTATAAGTAACCCGAAGATGGATAGTGCTCTCCCAGAGAGCTTGCAGTAGTCCAAGCAAACTGCTGGTGCGTGTCACGTGTGTTGTAGTCGAAGTATGGAACCGGCGCTTAACGCATGTGGAGTCAAAGCACAACTCCAGCCGCTGTAAAGAAGTTGAAAACAACGAAAGCATTGTAAAGAAATCTACATATTGTGAACCAAGAACCTGCTGGTCAAACCGTACATAAAGGTACCAGGCTGCTATGCAATATACAATCAGATGTAATCTGGAGTGTTAATATTGAAGGCAGATACCAATAAGCTTTCAAAGAGCAGCTATTGATAAACACATATTGCAAGATAACGTTACAATGAGAAAGTGGTGAAGATAAAGGGCATGCAAAGAGCTGCAAAATAAAAAAAACTTGTATTTACTCATCAGAACCTCAGTAAAGTGAGCTGGTATTACATCAGTGCCAGGTGCCACAACTCAGACCAAGCACAGGGGTTGTGTTTGACAAGTGCGCAACAATCACCACAATCTCCGATATCTTCGGAATAGTGAAGGGTGTTCATGGAGGTGAAGACTAGGGCCGTTTTTCCAAAAGTCATCGAGGGTGATTCATATGTCAGCATATCTCAAGGCCTAAGAGATGGCTCACACTAACAGGTTCAAGATGAAGAGCCAAGGGAGCCTGAGAGAGCTCCACCCTCAATGTCAGACACTCCCAGAAATGGCTACAACTCTGCCGCTTTCTTGAAACCACCTTTCGCGATCACTGTCCAGGCGCGAGGGCGCAGTTCATACAGGTCAATTCCCCCTTCCTATCCCAGTGAGAGTAAGAACAGGCGTGGATGTGCAGCGTGTAACAGACCACTAGGGGCGAATGGAGCATGAGGAACTACATGACCCAGAAGCCTTCCGGATATCAAACCGGAAGTCGAATCCGGCGTTACCGCCCGATTTGCTCCTACAAACCCCTCCCTTTCTCCAGAACGGGCGTGACAAACTTTCCAGCTATTGCCTGCAGAGTCCCGTATGCGGATGGTGTTCCCCGCTGGAGCACCGGTTTCTTGTACGCCGTTCGTGTAGAGCATCGGGGGAGTGGAATCTGGCCTCATTCTTCCACCCTCGCGCTGCGAGGGCATCCGGACACATTACCCAGTTCTTCAGGCTGCGAGGGCGAAACCTCGCTTCCGGACCGCATTTTCACAGCGCCTTGCCGCGCTTGGATTATTTCAGGTATTTAGGTGTGCGGGGAAGGAAAGCCGCGCAGGAGCGCTCTTCCTGATCCCCGTTTTCTGTTCTTTTGACCTTTTTGGATTTGGTTCGCATTTCATCGCATTGACAGCCCCGGCGCTGTGAAGTAACAGCGGTTTGGGGATTCCTGTGAAGCAGGAGCTTCCAGCCTATGGGGCCAGTACGGTATTTTTCAAGACCCTGGTAAAACTGAGAAGAGGCTTCCGGCTGGGTACAAGCGAGGCTCAAGCCTCTACCTTGCTCTGTGTGCACTGCTGTTTTGTGTGAGTAGGTGGTTCGAGTCTTCACGTGTGTGTGCTGTGATTGGTCTCATATTCCTTTACTCACTACCACACTTCTTGTTTTGTTTCCTATACTTAGTTACACACCTATGGAACTCCGCATGCTTCTGTGCTGAACCCTGAAACAGAAGCAAGACTAGGAGGAACCATTTGACCTGCAGTGTTTTTATTTATCCACTTCCCTTTTCCCCGGGGTGCATTTGTGCATAGTAGTGTGGTTATCACTCTGTTTGGGGTTGCGCCCAGGGGAGTAGGGGGGCCTTTCTGCTCATCATCGTTCCCGCTGGGGATCTTCCGAGGTTAGTGGCCGCTTGATTATCCAGAGCTACTGACGTTGTTACACCACCACCACCGTTCAATACCACCAAAAAGTAAAATATTCGCAATAGATGGACAGCTTGGCTAGAGATATTTAATGATTTCATTGATGCACTTGTAGAGACTGATAAAAAAGTATCTAAAAAATCTTGCTGGTGAAGGTGTAAACAAGTCATAAAAAAATGCTGTGAACTGACATAGAAGTCGCATATCTTCAGATTAAAGAAGAGTTGAATCTCAACTTTTATCCAGTGCCAAATGTTGATTACGAATGATGCATCTTCAACCAAGAACACCAGAAAGTTGGTGAAACTATTGATGAATCTGTGAAAAGACTCGACACACTGATCAGACATTGTAAGTTCAAGGAATTAAATGTTGAAGAAGCTATGCATCTGAGAGTTATTTACAGATACTAGTCAGATTCCTTCAGAAAACGAATGCTGAGAGAAACTCTTAGTCTGTAATGAGTGTTAATGTCCAGCTCTTGGACAGATATGTAAAGGCTGTGGGAAGGAGAACCATTTTGTGATGGTTTGCAAAGAGAAGGAAAACGTAAGTGCATCACGGCGCAAAGACAAAGGGCCATATGTATGAAGCCAATTTGCAATCGCAAACGCCGAAATTCACAGAATTTCAGTGTTTGCGATCACAAATTAGCAGTGTGCAATGTAGCACACTTAAACCCTCTCGCAAAATAAAGAATCGCAAAATTTGCGATTCCCTATTTTGCGATTGCATTCAAGGAATGGCAAATTGCGATTCCTTAAATGCAATGTAAGAAGCACAAAAGAAAGTGCGATTTGGCCTTAAGGAATCGCAATTTACCACCAACTTCAAGTTGGTGGTAAATTGCGATTTCACTTAAAAATGCAAATTTTTGCATTTTATAAAAGTGCCATGTGGCACACATACATGCCTTTAGGGCATGTATGTGTGCCACATGTGCACACATGCACATTTCAGGGGTGCAACAGGGTGTCCTTTTGACACCCTGGCACCCTTGAAATTGCATTCTCAATTTGCGAATCGCTAATTGGGAATCGCAAATTGAGAATGTCTTCCCATTCATTCCTATGGGCCTCCTAGCTCATAGGAATGAATGGGAAGGTATTCCTTATTTGCAAATCTCAATTTGGGATTCGCAAATAAGGAATATGTGGGATTCACAAAATTATTTGCAAATCCAACATACATTGCATTTTGCGATTCTCAAATTGCGAATCGCAGAAAATCGCAATTTGAGAATCGCAAAACTGTATTTTGTAACATATGGCCCAAAGTGGCCACCAGAGCGTTCCAGAAGCAACGTTTGATGCACATCCACAAGGCCAAGCGGCGACATCAGTTAAGGCAAATCAACATTGAACAAAGTTAACTGTCATCATAATCATCATCAAACAGTTCTTCTGTATCAGTATCAAGTGTAAGTGATGAAAATTATTGTGCCAGGTCGATGTTTGCCTCAAAAAAGCATGCACATGTTGGTTTGGCTGCTGGTGAACGGTTGTTTGATACCTTTCATTATCAACAGTAGTGCATCAATAAACATTATGCCTGAGGAGAAATATAATGAATCATCTACATTGCCACAACTTACGCCATCAAAAACCAAAGTGTATACATGGGCTGCATCATCGCCTTTAAAATGTCAAGGTTCATTTGTAGCGACAATAAAACACAAGAAAATGAAGGTACAAGCACCAATCCATGTGCTTCAAGGTACGGTGTCAAATGCCTGTCATCTCAGCTTCAGCACAGCTGCCGATATGGGACTGATTTCCATGAATTACAACATGAATGCTCACCACAAAATAGTAAGTCAGTTCCCTTCTTTTTTCATGGTTTGGGAAAGCTTAAGACTATGAAAGTAAAGTTAAATTTTAATGAGGACATCCATCCTGTTGCTCAGAGACATGGATGATTTGCTTTTCATATGCACAAAGCTGTTGAAAAAAAACTTGAATTGTTACTTAAGCATGATATTATTGAGCGTTCTACTGGTCCAACGCCATGGGTTTCTCCTATAGTAGTGTGCCTAAAAAGGACACTGAAGAAGCTGTACACATATGCGTTGACATGCATCAGGCAAACGAGGCAAATGAACAACAACGACATCCAGGTCCATGATAACACAATTAAATGGTGCAAAGACCTTCTCTAGCCTTGATTTAAATAAAGGTTATCATCAGTTGGAAATCAAAGAAGATTGTGGGTACATTACAACCTTTTCTACACATGTTGATATATTTCGATATAAAAGACTATGGGGGAGATTTAACAAAACTCCCCGCAACGCAACGCAGCATCCAGCGAGGCTGCGCTGCGTTGCGCAACAGGGAGGGAGCAGGAGAGCGCCATATCTTCAAAGATATGGCTCTCTCCTCCCCTTTCCCTTGCGCCGGCGCTGATTACAGCTGCCGTGCGCTACGCACACACCTTAGCGCCATAGCGCTAGGGTGTGTGTGTGAGACTAGCATAGGTTTTGTACAGAAAGGGTACCCTTCCTGTACAAAATACTATTCTAGACACAAGGGAAAGTGTTTCCCACTTTGTATGCGTGCTGCACAGTGCAGCACGTGTGCAAAGTCGGAAAAGGAAGGAGAAATTAAAGCCTTTGTCCTTCCTTGCGCATGGTTTAAAAAGGCGCAGTTTTCTCACGCTAAACCCAATCTACTGTTTTTAGTAAATTGGGTTTAGCGTGAGAAAGCTTGGGTGGGTGCATGGGAATGCCCATGCACCACCCTTGGAACGCACCCACGGCGCAAAGTAACGCGAAGCAGTGCAATGAGCTGCTTCGCATTACTTTTACGTTATTTCCAGGGCTAAACAAGTTTAGCGCTGGAAAGTTAATTAGGAAAAAAAGATTTTGTGCCGTTTTGCGCCACTTTTGTGACGCAAACACGGGGCAAAATCTTAGTAAATCTCCCCCTAAGTTTTGGTGTGTCATCCACTGAAAAACTGTTTCAAGACGTAATTTGACGCAGCATAGAGCCTGTCATGAATGCGTTTAAATATAGCAATGACGTATTGGTTTTCAGAGCTATACAAAAAGAGCATGATAAAGCTCTTACACAAGTATGTCATTTACTTTCCGACGCAGGTTTGACTTTGAATGCAGACAAGTGTGAGTTCCATAAAACAAAGCTGAAGATCTTTGGCCATGTCTTTTCTGACGGGATGAGACACACTTGACCGCTCACCAGTGATGGTGAATATCTAAAATATAAAAATTGTCATCGATTAACTGTCCATAACTCAGGAACGAGTTATACTATGAGGGTCAAGAATTCTGATTCCGGAGAGTCTGTGACAGAAAATAATTGAATTGGCCCTTGAAGGACATCGTGGAATCATTGTCACAAAACGAGCTCTCTGAGACAGTCTGATTTCCTTATCTTGATGACAGGGTTGAAAAGGAATTAAAGGCCTGTCATCTATGCAACTGCCTATCTACAAAAACTACTTATCACACCTTGAACATGTCAGAACACCCAAAGCAAGCATGGGAGAGAATAGCCATTGACTTTTTAGGTCCATCTAACAATGGACATCACCTGCTGGTGATTATGGATGAATGCTCATGATTTCCATTATTTGAAGATCTTTCATCAGCCACTCTAGAACGAGTCATTGAAAGACTAGATGACATCTTTGCAACATGGGGTGTTCCAGCCATAGTTAAGTCTGAAAATGGCCCGCCTTTAAACAGTCGGAGTTTAAAGATTCCTAGCAGCATTTGATTATAAAGCATCAAAAGAGCACACCTTTGTGCCGCGGGCCAACAGACTTGTTGAGCATTTTATGAGTACACTTAAGAAAGCCGTGCAGTGTGCTACTTGAAAAGCTTGATTGGAAAACTGTGTTGAATTCTACCTTGATTGCTTATTTTCCAACAACCCACTCGATCACAGGTGAAAGTCCTGCGACATTGATGTTTGAGAGAGCAATGAACACCAAGTTACCCCAATGGACCAATCAGAAAAAGGAAGATAAGAAATCAACTCATGAGAAGGATTTTGATAACAAACAAAAGATGAAAGCATATGCTGATCAAAGACGACGTGCAAAGAACATCTTCTTTAAGAAAGGAGATTGAGTGCTCGCACGACAGATGCAGACAAGAAAATCTGATGCTCCATTTGATGCAAAACCTTTTCAAGTGGTGTATACCAAGGGACACATTGTGACAGTCCAGCACCTCGGGAAGTCTAATACCAGAGACTCTTCTCATTTTAGGCACCTAACTAATTATTCATCAGATCTAACTGTTGAAGGAGAGACTGGGTCTGAAACATCAGTGACTGCTGTTGCCTCTACACTGTTGACGCAGATCCTGGACATTGGTAATGACAGTTCCCAGTTTCCAAGAACAAGATCAGGTTGAACAATCAAAGCGCCAAAAAGATTGATTGAAGAGATTTAATTGCATATGTCTATCTAAACATATATTTCATAAAAATGTGTTTATTTTTTCTTTAACAGAGGGAGAGATGTACAAAGACTAAGTCCTTAAATGTGACATTTGTCAACAAGTAAACGTTTCCACCACAGAACGTCCACCGCAAACACCTCTCTTAATTTCAAAAAAGCCTATGGCCTGCGTGTATTAGGACCACTGTGGGCCATTACACATTGATGGCTCCTTTAAATACATTCTGTTATCAGTGACTTCCTGTTCTCAACTCCTATGGGTATGGCCACAGTGATTGGCTGATGCTTGAACTGTTATAAAAGACTTGCAAGTCTTCATCGGGACATATGCAGTAGCTTCATTCCATTTGGACCAGGGCCCAGTTTTTGTCTCTAAGGCTTACCAGGATACCATGGAAACCTTGGGTCTGACTGTGCACCACTCCTTCCCCTATCATCCTGAGGGAAATGTGATAGTGGAGAGGAAAGACTGTGACTTAAAGCAGTCCTTAAAAGCTTGAGTATTATGTTCAGGTCGTAGTTCGATCCACCACCTTTATGGGGTAGAGAGAACCATAAATAATCTTCCAAGAAGATCCTTGGGTGGTCGGACTCCCTATGAGGTCCTGTTTGGTTTCCAGAAGTGGGTTCTGGACCTTGGCAACTTTAGTACAGTGACAGCGGAAACACCTTTTTATGTCAGTGAACATTTGGCTGTCTTATAGGAACTGAAAGACTACGGGGACGAGTGAAGCAACAAGCTTGATAAACGTTCTTCCACTGTTTAAGTGATGGTACAACCAGCAACTCCAGGCTGGATTCTGAAGATCAGGGATCTGATTCTAGAAAAGATTGTGGACAAGAAGGAGTTTGGTCTATCTTTCAGAGCACCGGTCCTGGCAGTTGAAGGTACCAGAACTGTACTTTTACCCCCCCCCCCCTTGCTGGTTGTAAAAACAAAATATTTGTGTCGATTGACCTGATCAAACCACACCATGGGGCGGTCCTGCACAGTAGGCCACAAGGGCTCCTGGGTAGTTACCTGCCTCCTCTCACTACCAAGCAGGAAATCCTATTACAAGCTTTAACCAACACTGAGGTTTCTGCCCCCCGGCTGGGCATATCTGACATTGAAGTTTTCCTACTTCCAGTTATATAGACTAACACCAAATAAAGACTGTATCCAAATCCACAGCTTTCAACACCACATGCCAACAACAAAGTTGTTTATTATGATCGACCATTGGAGTTAACTACCAGTTCCACACAACCCTGTGAGGTAACTGTTTTTGCACAGACTGCCTCTTGTGTTTTGCAGACACTGATTACTTTTCCTGGGATTCGCCAGACCCACCACTGCATGGAACACATGCATTTATAATTTGGCTCAAAGAGACATATTTTGTTCCACTCTGGATTTACGTTTGGATTTCCATTTCATTGCTTTTCCTTTGGATTGGTTTTGTGACAGTAATCTTTTTGCTTTTGAATGGGCATTATCTCCCAGAAAACTCTGCCGTTCAACTGGTTGCTGAGTTACTGAAGCCTCATTCTTCATCACACAAAATGCAAAGAGACTTGTCCCTTCTGAACATTTCTGCAGTTCCCGGCAGGATGGCATTATTTGTGATAAGGGCCCATTTGATATATTTGGTCCAACAGAAACTTTGCAAATAATGTATGTATTTAAAATACCACTGAAACGTTATTACTCCTGCCAGCATCTCTGATGACTGGTACGTTAATACTGTAAGGTCTATGCTTGCAGAGCTAGAACATTATACTGTATTTGAACATGAAGATATGTATAGTGGAACTTTGATGAAATGTTTTCTTACCATCACTATGCGCACCATTACCTACAAAAATCTAGTACTCTGTGTGCTGTATTTAAATATACACAATGGGAACATTGCCCTACATCACCTGTGGGTAGCTCAAAAACATACAAACAGAAGTTTGCATATTTTTCAAGCAATAACCTCATAGACCCAAAGTCTTATTATTGTAAACTTTTCCCTTCCCTGGCAAAGAAAAATATGCGGACCAAAACAAAATTCATATATTCGGCGTCCTTTATTTCCCGGTTGTCAAAAGAAGGGTACAACTTTTGGAAAGACAATAATGACAAACATTTTTGGGTGAACTAAAGACTGGCACGTGATGAGCAACTTCCATTGGCAACCTATTAAACAAAGAATAACCTTTAAAGGTTGCCTGTATTATTTTCAAAGCCCTGCACTGTAATGCCCCTTTTTTCATTCACTCTCGAATTCAAAAGTACATCCCCACCTGTCCTCCTCCCTCTGCCCAACTGGGATTGTTATCAGCTCCCAAATACAAATGTCAGCGCCTGGGTGGGATAAGGTTTTCAGTGGTGGTCCTAAAACTATGGCACACTGTTCCTTACAAGATAAGATCTGTCAACAGTTATCCAGCTGTTAGGAAAGCATTGAAATCTTGGCTTTTCAGGCAAGCTTATAACAATTAGCTGCTGTTGGCTGATGTCTGCTTGGATTTCTCCAAAAGCACCATGAGACCGTTCGGTGTATGAGCACTATATAAAACTACAGTAACATAACATAACAAGGTCAGGACAATGAGGCTTCGTTTAGAGCAAGTCTAATATCACGACAAATGATTTTTCCTAACAAAACTGTACAACGAACATCCTGCCTCAGCTTGGCCAAGGTAAAGTATATGAACACACCAAACATTACCACATTTGCATGTTTAGAAAATTGACAGCAATTCACAGATTATACAGAGGAAAAGCTCAACAACATGCTTAAGAATGGTACATATAATTCTTCCCATTTCAGTCCAGGGGGTGGCTAGTATTGCCATAAGATACTAATGGTTGTTCTGCATATTTTTTGACCAACATAAATGGGTTTAGGATAAACAGGCCTGACACATTATGTGCAGACAAACACTCAGGAGTGGTAACAACATACAAAGTGGGAAAATTATGCCTTCAATGTTTAAAACATTTCACATTTGATGAGGTGACATAACACTTGTCTCTCCTTTGAGATGACATGGATTTGCAGGAATTTTTGTTAGGTCCTAGGAAGCCACTTCGAAATGCTTTTCATATGCCGTATACAACAAGCTTTAGAAAATGTCAAAGCAGGAAGCTGCTGCACTGATACGTGAAGTTGACAGAGTGAATTTAGAAAAGGCTCTAGCAGTAGTTGACAATGTACGACTAATTTATCCACTAGGATATATTCTCTGAGTAACATTGTATGGTCAGCTATTGATATCATACAGAGCGACATGTCCCTCTTGCACCATGGACAAAACCAGCTTAGATCCATCATGCTATTAAGCTGGACTTTGCAGACTCTGCTCAATGGTCGTGTGTGCTAGAAACACCTAAATATTGCTGATTTCTTTCTACCATATAATTTGACCAGAGAGCAGAAAATTATGGCAAAGAAGGACACGAAATACACAATGTTAAACATAGAACATCTGGAGAAATTACTGTTCACTGTGGCTGAAACACCATCAGCCGATTGGATAATTAAGGGGTTTATATCTCTGCCAATTTCAACATTCTACTTTGGGTCCTGTTTAAAACACTTTCAGGTAGGCATGTATGAAGCGTTAGGGGAGAAATTTTTACACAAGCCATGGGTCCTACCTTTTTATTACGGGTGTAGAAATGGGGACCCTGAGGTTTTTTTTTAGCGGCACAGACTGCAAGAACTCTCATCCATTCTTTGATTTGCAGGGAGGTTACACTTCAGGGAGCATGTAATGTGTCCAAGGCAGACCTTTTTTTAAAAATATTTTTATTGAGCAGAGTAAAAAGCAGACATTTAATTAGAATTAGAAGGGATGCTGATACAAATAGTCAAATTCATTCTTATATAATCATTTCCATTAAAGATTATTCAAACAACAAACATTATGACATTATTAAAAAACAGTGCATAGATAATGGCGTGCATAGATAATAAAGTGCAAATGCTAAAGTGCTAATTTTACCAAACTCCTTTTTCACTAGATTGTCTCCTAAAGTGCCTAATTATACTTCAATCTATTTCCTTATTTTATCTTGTATCGAATACATTACTAAAGTGTAGATGTGCTATCATGGATCATGGATTACTAAAAAAGTCAGCTAAGTAATTTTAGCTTTGGAGATCTTTTTCCAACAGATTAAAATTAATACAACATATTTTAAAGTACTGGGGAAAAAAATTCGACAATTTATTTGGAATAAAAAGCGCCAAGGTTAAAATTATCTATACTCCAACTCGATACTAGGTGGGGTGGGCTTTCACTTCCACATATCCGTACCTACTATAAAGCAGCATTTTTGGACATAATTGTTCGATTAATTGATAGCAAGGGATCTTTAGATTGCTTTTTTCTGAATAAGATGGTTCAGGAAGCTGGATCACAACTTCCTGTTTTTATAAAAATATCAAAACTTCCCAAAAAAACGAGATTCAAGACGCTCCAGATGTTTTATAGTAGACTTCAGAAATGTTATTCTTTAAAGGCTCAGTCTTCTGGATATGAATATCTTCGGCTCATAGAATGTAAAAGTTTGGGCCTTCATATTCAGAATAGACATCTAGAACTCTGGGAAAACAAGGGGTTTAAGGAATTAGGTCACTTCCTAATAGGAGGTAGATGTATTAATTGGGAGGAGGTTCAAGCTAGATGTGGAAATCAGAGCAGGTGCCTCTTTTTAGCTTCCTCCAGATTAGATCATTATTAGATAAATTTCTATTCCCAGTCAATTTAGGTACCTCAACGGTTTTATCCGCTCTCTTTAGAACAAAACTGCGAGGTATAGGGAATTGGTACCGACTACTTCGAAATCAGGGGGAGCCTCTCTTGGTTACCAATTTTCTTCAAAAGATGCAACAAGAAGCTTGCTGTGAACTTTCAGATGGAGAATGGCTAACTGTTTCACAATATGGTAGCAAGGCATTGAGAGCGGCAAATTTTAAAAGAATGGGGTTTTTATCTCGCTGGATGGCTTACTACACCCCTAAGGCACTCCACAAGATGTATCCCGAGGTGGAGAATAAATGTTTTCGCTGTCAACAGATGGAAGAGGGTTCCTGGTTGCATGTCTGTTTTTTATGCCACAGGCTTAGCCAATTTTGGGCGAAAATTTGTGTTGAACTTAGCCGTGCTCTCTCGAGTAGGATAGAACCCGAGCATGAGGTTGCACTCTTTGGTATACTAAAACGGAGCTACATCCAGCTACAAACTAGAGGGGGGAAATGTTTCTATCAATCTCTTCCTTGGTGGCATGATCGCTGATCCTCCAGAACTGGAAAACAACCCGAGTACCGACTTTTCTAGAATGGTTTAATAAAATTAGTCGAGTAAAAAAGTACGAAGAAGCTTATGCGAAAAGGGTGGGAGCTATAAAAAGATTTATCTCAATATGGAAAGTCCAAGGCAGACTTAGCTTGTTATCTGAAGGGTTCCCCAGCTGCCGTAATTCGTCGGGCATTCAGATTACTTTCCAATGGAAGTACTTTGATGTTGAATGACCAAGGTTGCTATGGGATTCGACTGGGAGTACTGTATGTGGTAATGGTTTCCAGGGTCGTGGCTTGTTGTACGAATGTGCTTTTTCCACTGGCCTTTACAGTTAGAGAAGTCACACTTTGGCCTTCAATTTCTATTTTTAATGTGAACTTTGATTGTCTGAGCAGACTGAAAGCCTTTTTGTTTCAGAAAGAAGTTTCCTTAACATCTGCATGAGAGACGTTTGATCTACGAGTTGCAAGGGCTTCCTCTGAAATTCAATCGCTACTACAAACTAACCTCCCACAACATTTCGGAGAACTTGTGCACTGCATTTTTATGCATCTAATACTGTGGGGGTAGTAAATTTTTTCAAAGTGATTGGGTCTTGGTTTGTTAGCACCTTCTAGACTGTCTTAGGAGTGATTCCATCTTTTATGCACTCCCTGGCTTCCAGCATCTTTGGAGGCATACTGCTGGTTCGGTTTCTGATTGTCGGGATCCTGAGTCTATTTTTGCTGCTCCACAATGGAGGTTCCGCCACGCGGCCAATTGGGAATATCACTACCACATGTGCTACTGTGTCATGAATGCATGATGCAGTATTTTGGCATGCCCTTACTTTAGGAACTAAATGACAACAGATCTTTGTCCTTTTGACTTAAGTGGTTACCTTGGGTACAGCCCGTGTTCAGCTGTTTGCAGTGCACTTTCGAGTGTGCCCTGGATATATGGCTCAGAACACAATTGGTCCAATCTATGGATATAGTAGTGCTGATGGATCCATTAAGAATCCATTTGCAAAGATGTCCTGCACGAATGCTGATGCTGCAAAATGCATATTATGAGCCTTCTTTGGATGCCTTGGCTCCTGCATTTTTTCATTTCTGGCTCGTCCTTTGCAGATGCGCTACTGGCTGTCACACCTTCAGCGGCTGCTGATTGGGTTGGATATGACCATGTTTGTTCTTTGGAACTTGTTACTGCGGTGCCAACAGAAACATTGTCTGTGGAAGCTGGAAACAACATTGTTTTGTCTGGATCTGGGAACATTTAAACATTCATGCAGGTTCGCGAAGAATTATTATTTATTAATTAATTCGGCAAACTTTTTAAATGCAAAATTGCTTTTTATATGCGAGCTAATATTTACACATTTTTAAATTGCTTTTGCTTTATTATTAAGGTGCAAAGAATTTTTAAGACTTTTAGGATTCATGAACAATTTAAACTGTGATTTTAGTATTTTTTGGGGTTTAATATGAAACTTTTTAGTCGCCTTACAGGCAAGGAGTGGGTGTCATGAGGTTACATAGGCTCTGGGCAAAAAAAATTAAATTTTCATGTTCACTTTTAAAGTTGACATATTTTTAGATTATTACTTTTAGCACACATTTGCTTGTGCACCCGCATGAGCTAGTGTACTCAGAAGTTGTTTGCTTACAGTTACATTTCTTCGTAGGCACATTATCATACCTTAGCACATTCTGTACAAAGATTGGGTAAACTGCGCAAAATGTCATTGTCTGTTGTTGTCTGTTCCGCGACAGCTCTGGTTGGGGAGAATAAACAATAACAGCCGAACCAGAGCTCAGGCACAGAACAAATGGATCCAGTTTATTATATAAAGTACTCCAAGCAATTTTTTAGACAGAAGAGCATTTTGATGAATTGTTGCATGCCTGAATTCTAGCCCGATGAATCCCATCACTATCCTAAGAAGAAAGGCAGCCTGTTCTACACCAAACCTGGCTACCAGATGACAAACGCACACACACAGGTAAATGGGGAGTTAGACCACTACAATGTATTCTGGCAGACCCGCACACCCTATGCTTTTAAGATAGTCAGTGCTAGGTAGGAGTAAATGATATATATCCTTATAATCAATGCAAATGCATAATGGTTGAATTATTCATCTTTTTCATATTTTTGTAAGGCTGGTTACAAAGCTTTGTTTCCTTCTATTAATCAATGCAGCACATGTATTCTACATGAGAGTCCAATTGCTTCAATAAATATTTGAAATGCTAATTTGTCTACTTCTTTGTCTCCCTTTGGGCATGCCTGAGTTGACAATGAAAGGGTAGATCAGTTTCCACGATTTACTTGGAGGATTTAGGGTTGTCATGTCTGAGATTGCAGACACCATCAAGTACCCTGTCAGGTTTAGGGATCCAGATGGTGCACTGTGAACTAGCCAGGAACTAGGTCAACAAACTTTGATGGAATGGATGGACTCAGTCCTCATAGTTTTGACACTTATGTTGCCTTACTGAATTAGTAGGAACCGTACGACATTACAAGTTACAGAAATCAACATGCTATCTTCAAAAGGGCCAGGAATGGTGAGGAAATAGTATTTGGAAGCTCTGTGCTGTGTCATTCATGTAATTAAACTAAGTGGGCCCACACCCTCACTTTATAATGAATTATGACACTTGTGACCTTGGTGCCCTGTGTGGGGCAGATCAACAGAAACCCTTCAAATAATCAAATCATAAAATACTACCCACGAAAAAAAAAAGAGTAATGGCTTTGTTATATTCCATATAGGTTCCCCAATATAGGCTCAGGTAACATCCTAACCTTTCACCTATATTCTTCCCTACATTACACACATAACGGTTCTTGGGGACTGACCTTTTACCTAGATACGAAACTGCACACAGAACGCAGGATTTTCCCTAGTAAAAGCATCATACATTATGCATGAGGATTCTTGGAAACTCAGCAGGACTACCATCTCCTGCATAATAACTATGTATAAAGTTCATTCCCAACGTCATCCTAAGTCCGACAATGGCACAGCAAGGTAGAACCCCTGGGGACACCTCTGGGTATATAAACATCACATCTTGCTAAGATAGAGAGAGGAGTACTAGGACTTCCGGGCCAACACACTGACTCAAGAAGCTGAGGCTCCTGCATGCAGATACTCCAGCTCGCAGTGGTCTAACATCCCTAGCGGGGTGTCCAACTTGAGACCAAGACGGGGTCCCACAGTCTCTCACTTCAGGTAATGGGGTTGACTTTATCCTAGAGGGATTCTTGGCTTAACACCTACACACATGCTAGGTACACTTAGGTACATCGAGTTAGGATTGCATCGTAGGAGTACGCATTTTACTGTCATGTATTTTAGATACCTGCCTTTATTCATGATTTTAGCATAATGGTAGAAATCTAACATCCTTTTACTTTCCTAGCGCTTCTAATCATTTATATCTGTTTCTGTCAAGTGGTTGTTTCAGCACACCTATTTTACACTAGAATGACGACTGTTCAAAAAATGTTTATTGAAAAACGTCCATATCGTTTATTCTGTGTATTTCTCTGAAACGAAGTAAGCACGAGTGACTGAGCGAAAAGTATTGCGCTGTTTCCACGGTCCTGGGAGATCAGGGTTGTCATGTTCGCCAAGAACTATTCTCTCCTTGGTAAGAGGGGTTTCTAGTGGCACTGTGAGCTAGCTGGTATACAGGCTAACATACTCAGTGGGGGTGTCTAGAATCAGTCTGACACCAATCCTACAGTGTATGTTGTCTAAACGCGCAGATCCTATATAGGTTTTATAGGAACTACACGACAGCTTCATAAATATTTGCCTTTTTCTAGCTTACTGTGCGTTTTGTAACCAAAATATTCAAGTAGGTTTGCAGAAGTGTTTGTTGTAAGTTCAAGAGTGCAGTATTAATGCTAGATTGTCATTGTATCCACTGACTATGTAAATAATTCAGATTGATTTTATGTAAATTTACCTCATTTGGGAATCCCGAAATTAGAGCTAGATCCGGTCCTTCTTGGTCTCGGATGGACAACCCAATTATATTTTTTAATTGTAATATGGCTGTGAGTGCCCTGAATTATCTTAGGAAAACACACAGAACAGTAAAACGCTCTAAAAAAATAAGATAATCACTGCTACCACTGACAATATAAATCATGTAGATTGTCAGCTACACCCAGTCATGTGACTTAGTCGGGCTTTGTGTAGTCCTCCTAGACAGCCACACACAATGGAGAGCTTAGGTGTGCATAGATAGGCCTTCACTGGCAAGATGGGAGGGAGGAGCTGGCACAGCCCCACTTAAACCTGAATAGGCTGTGTCCTGCCTCCAGACAAAGGGCTGCATACCACCTGTAGTTAGTCTGGAGCCAGATCAGGGGTAACAAAATGCCTGGGGTCTTCAAAGGGAAACCTCTAGAAGCTTCTCCCCCACTTCAAAGGCACAACTGGGTATAAACACTGGACCTCAGAAACCATCACTTAAGTACACTTCTGGACCTGTGGATGCTCTGCCAGGAAGAAGAGCTGCTGTGCTCCTCAAAGACTGCCACTCTGCTGGACTGCACTCTGCTGGATTCCTGCTTTGCTGTGCTGACCTGCTGCCTTTCTGCCTGGGTGAGATGGACTGGACCTGAATCTCTTGAACCCAGAACGACTCCAAGTGCTCAGGAACATAACATAATTCCAACAACCTTGCTTCTGCTTGGACTCTGCCATCTGTGAGCCTAACCAGCCAAGCCCTGCCACCCCAGTCCTGGATCCTTGGAAGTGGGCTTAAGGGGATTTGCGAGGGGTCCAATCCTTGCAGCAGAGGAGATGCGTCAGTTTCACTTGATCCACAGAGCAAAGACCTGCATCTCCGCAACCCACATCACCTTTGAAACCACTGCTGCGCAACACATCCTCTGTGCAGGCCCTCACATCCCTCATCAACGGCAGCCTCGATGATGACGCCAGACTATGCATCGCAGCCCCCCCAGCTCAGCAGAACTGATGCATCGCTACGACTCTGCACCACATCCACCACACCAGACTTCACCTTGCAAGCCCCGTCAATGGGATCTTCGACGTTGATGCAACAGGGCCTCACACGCAGCCTTGCCACATCGCAGAATCGACGCACTGTTTCAGCTGGGCAACTCATATTCCATGCAGATCCACACAATGCTCCACAAACCAGGATTTAAGGTACTGTTTTAAGCTGGCCTTACTGGGTCCCTGTAGCTTGCCCAAGCTCCATCAGGGTTGGTCTAAACTTATTTAGTAAAAATCACTCCATTCTTCTAATACTGTTGCGGACTCCTTTTGTGGTTTTTCACTGTTTTACTGTTTGAAGTGTTGCACAAATACTTTACACTTTGTCTCTGAGTTAAGCCTGTCTGTTCTGTGCCAAGCCACCAGGGGGTTGAGCACAGGTTAATTTGGGGTTTGTCTGTGCCTTACCCTGACAAGGATTGTAGTTTCTGCTTAACCAGGGCTCACACTCCAGTCAACAAACAACCCAATTTCTTACACTTCCTCTATCAGGTCACAATTTTTCTGCTGATTTGGGAAGAGAATCAATCGAACTAGAGAAACAATTGCTTGATAGCATCTGTTTCTTTATTGTTTAATTGTGTGTGGTTAATAGAGCTTGTGCTCAGTGATTAGTTTTTTTATGAATTGTGTGAAAGTAAAATGGGTCCAATTTAGCAAGCTATTAGTAGTGTTTTATGTGTGGGTGGGCATGCTGAAGGACCTTCCTCTTTGCTCTTGATTGTGGAATTCAATTGTCCACTGCTTCATCAGGGTATATTACTTGTTTTCATGCACATCAAAGAGAGTTTGCTTGATTGTCTAGTGGGAGAAATTGGGTCTGTCAGAGGATTTAAATCACAGGTAGTCGATTAGAGGGATACTAGGCACCCAGACCACAGCTAAATGCCTGACCAGGATGGCATATTTCTCACCAAGGCCCACAAATTGAAGAGGGAAATGGTGGGAGATAGAACTGAAGACAATGATACACTTCCTTTCATTTCTAGAGATGCATTGACTTCTGGGATTTTCGAGGCATCAAAGTTTGTGTAGCAGTGCTATTCAAGATACTGAAGACCCTGCCATGACACTCACATATCTTAAATTAGCCTGTGGCAGACTAAGATAGCATAGTGGCAACACTAGTGTATCCCATATGTGCTTTTCGCGGTGAAGGGTTGGGCTTGACGTGGAGTTGGATTCCCATATGAATGTGTTTAGGCCATGTGGAAGGATGCAGGGCTTAAACCCTGAAAAACAATTCCGGGAGAGAGTGGTTAAGTGAGTAATAGAGCAAGTGGATTGCTGTGCAATGCAGTGTAGTGCTTTATGGGGATGCAGGGTCTCAGACCACCCAGTGTGGCTCTAGAGTTCCACGATCCTAGTGCACATTCAAGTCACATGGTAGCACAGATGTAGAAAGACCACTACAACAACCGTGTCTGCTTGGTAAGCAGGAACATAAGCGAGGATAACACATATCAACAACATCCACATTACCTCTCACCTCCCACACAAAACATTGTCAGTGGAGTTGAAATGTTTATAACTTATGACGTGGGATGCCACACCCCCAAAGTCCCGATGGGGCATAAAAATTGTTTTGACAATTCAACAATAATCAAAATATCTAGCTACATGCTATGTTAGTATTTTTAAAAGTGTACTTGTGTTAATAGTGATGTAGTGGAAATCACATTTAATTGGAGGGGTGCATTATAATCACACGTGTAGAGCGCCCCCGCATATAATCCTTTGTTGTATTAACATGAAGTGTTAGAATTTGAAATGTAATAATCTGAAATGTGGTGTATTTTAGGCCATTGAAAGGTAACGTGCACAATTAACCGTAGAAAGCGAATGCAACTAGCAGAAAATATTAACGTAAAGAACTTGTGTTATGAGACTGACAATTACTCTACTAAATGTGTTTATTAATTGTGACGTTTTACATGTAGGTAAATGTATTAATTGATTGTGTTTCATTTTCCATACAAATTCGTAAACTCATATGGTGCTTTCTATTGTAGCTGAATTTCGTAGGCCTAAATGCAGTTCCCTGGAAAACTCTCACTTTAGAATTAACAGTTTCAATTTCATGTGTGCTGTGGAATTTGTTCTTTCTCACGTTTTGTGTTGCAGGTGAAAGAAGCGCTCATGTTAGCTAGAATAATGTCTAGTCAGGCAGGGAGAGAAGAAGTTACAATCATGTGGCTTGATTCGATAAGGGAAGGTCGTTGTGCTTCAACATAGGAGAAGGCTTGGGAACCAAGGTCAAAATGTAACAAGAAAAGAACACCGTTGTCCCATGGGAAAAATACCTTCAGGATCGTACCCAGAGCAGATGGCGTGACTTGAACTGGATTCTGGGAAAGATACCTAGGAATAATGTGTTGTTGGGAGTAGGGAAAGGGCTAACTTATTTTGCCTTTAGAGAGAGAGCATCTGAGAGCAAGCTCTGTCTTGGTAGCTTTATGCTACATGACCCATTGATTGTGGAGAGACTTCTTGGGAAGACTTCACATGCTGACACCTTTTATTCTTTCCCCTGAAGATGCTCAAGTAGGGATGCCACTTTAGTGTTAGTGTAGGGATAGATCAATGTTTTTTACTCATCAACCCTCAATGCAGGGAAATTTGGACTCATGCTTTCTGACCCTCTGCATTCTGCTTCTTGAACTAATTGTATTACTTATGCTCCATCATCTTAATTGGCTACCCAGATTAGGCTTTATGCTAATTCCGATGCATTTCTAAACTCTCGTATTGAGGTGTCTTTATGTTCAGTTATTTTTGGCTTTGTAATAAATCAACTAACCTTAAGTAGTGGTCTGTGGTTACTGTGTGTCCTGGAGAATTATTGATTAATTGATTTGCTGCCTAACGACTTTTCTCCTTTTTACGCTTTAATGCTGCGAAAAAGAACCATCCGATTTTGATTCTAGAACAGGCCTAGAACTTATGAGCCTGGCCCTTTCAATAGTGTAGTGTTTCATTACTTGAACATATGCTTATGGTTTTTATAATGTGTGAGAAATTGGAAACAACCTGGACACAAGAGGCAACCAGACAGTCAGATGGATTTACTGAAGTAGAGTCTGTGCTTTCAGGAAAGTGCTCCCCCTAATGGCAGGGTATTTTCAGGTGACTAGGTATCAAAAACAGTCTACTAAATTGGATAACTTTACACTAAGGCTGTGTAAACCTCCCATAACTTCCATTGTGGAATTAAAGCAAAATGCCAAAAATGGGTATAAAAAAGAAGAAAAAACCTCGTGAAATTGCACATGAAGTGAACAACAGCTCCTCGCTTTCAGTTTGTTTGAACTTTTCGCATGCTCCCACTTTAGGAGTTTTCTTCGGACAAAATCTTGTGTACACTGATTAGCATAGTTGTGTGTGTAATACCTTGCATTGCACATAATAATCGTAATGTAAAATCCCCAGAACTATGCAAGATAGTGCCAGTCTATAGGACATTTTGCTTGGGCTTTTATACACACTGATCCTTCAGAACTTGCTCTGCCTAAATGCTGTAAAGTCTGCAGTCCTGCAATTGGTTCCAGAAGCCAATCTATCGTTCATTTCAATTAGTCAGGATTCGTAGGGCCTCCACTCATAGTGAGGCAGAATTTGAAAGAAACCTGGGTACAACTCTCTATCTGTCAGTGCTCAAGTCAAAGCAGTGACAGACCGCTCTTCCTATCTTTTGCATGTCCCAAGCAGATGCTCCTTTGTTCATCCTGCAAAATGGCTCTCGTTAGTCTTTGCATTAGTATTTTAATGCCAAGGCCATTGAAACAGCCTACATCCAGGGCTTCATACCAAGTTCATAATCAATTTTCAGAAAACAAATCACCTGGCACAACCACCCTCCGCAAGTACAAATTAATTACGCTTATCTTGAAATCACTGCATTGGACACCAATAAAGTAGTGCTGGAACTTCCAAATCCTTAGACTTTTGAACAAAGCACGTACTGTGACACTGGTCACATCATCAAACTCTACCCATCTTGGCAGTTGTCCAGACAGTTTGAGAGGTCAAACTACCAAACGGACAGACTCCTATGCTTCACTAAATGGTCAGAAGCCTCAATTTTGCCTCCAAAAGAAACTGTTCATTCACATTGATAGGAACATACATTTGTTTTGAGAGCAGACTTACGCACAGACAATGGTCATTTCTATTGAGTAAACTGAATTCATTAAGTGGTAGAAAGTCTTAATGGGCTGAAGATAAAAAAAATTTATCTGATAGTCCAACGGACAAACCTCAGCACCACCACAACTAAGATCCCCTCCAAGTTCCCCCCACGCTAACGTCATTTAGAGTTTTCTGAAGAGACCCTATCAGCAATATTGAGGCAATGAGATAAATAAAATGAATACACAAAATAAACTAAAGTATGGCAGGTGGCAGCTAACAATGTGTCTGTGACTACCTTGTCGTCAACAGGTCCACAGTCATCACTATGAAGACTATTCCCTAATTGAACTAATTGTGCACTGGCCATAAGTTTTTGTAATATAGTCATTAGTTATTATTATTATTGTTGTTAGCAGCATAGGAAACAAGCAATAAAAACACAAGGAGGTCTGGCTTCATTGAAGCGAAAGCAGAAAAACATGGACATTGATCAAACTAAAGCTATGGATCCAGTTATATTCGTTTCAAATAACTATTCACATCAGAACCATTCAAGCATAAAATAGCCTACCTAGAAGGAAAATAATTTAAGTGTAATTTTTAATAAATGTGCATCCATACGTACTCATACACAGGTGAAAGGTCTGATGAGTTTGGGGTGGTTGATTATCGTTCTACCACAACTTGCAGTGGAAATAGAATACGTGAGCATGCATGGCTGCACATTGTCATTAATGCACATTAAAATGGCTACCTACATTAAGAGCATCAATTTCTCTGCTTCTGATGTAACACTGTGTGGCATATTTACAAGCGCCTATGGCCACAGGAACGGCAGTTTTCATGAAACGTCACCTTTCATGACGTTCCTGTGGTGATAAACCCTTTGCCTTATTTGTAAAGCGGCGTTCAGCCACCTAACGTGGCTTAACGCCATCTTGTAAATAAGGCCCACTTTCACGCTACATTTAGCGTGAAAAGGGACGTGCAATGGGTGATGCAGTGGGCATTTTGCCACAACACCCATTTATTTTGACGCTGCCCCCTATTTAAAAGGGTGGCAAAAATAGGAGGCAGCACCAAAATTAAGACCAGGGAAAGCCTGGTCTTAACATGGCGAAACAAGGAGAAATGGTTAATTTCTCCTCGCTTTTGCTGTTTCTATGTGTGCTGTATTGTGCAGCACACATAGAACCAGCAAATCGTCATGAATGACTGTGTAAGGGCAGGAAGGTGTCCCTTCCTGCACATAAACAATCATTAACAAAATGACGATTTGCAACTTTTATGTGTGCAGCAAAATTCAGTACACATAGGAGTTTCAAATCAGAATTCTGGATTGTTTATGTGCAGGAAGGGACACCTTCCTGCACATACACAATCATTCCCCCTAACGCAAACACCCTTGCAATATGGTGCAAGGGTGACTGCGTTGGCACTAGGCAGCTAGATTTAGCTCCAGCGCTAGGGCAAATGCAGGGGTGTGCCTCATTCTTGTGAATACGGCTCATCCCTGCGTTTTCAGAATCGCGAAGCATGGCATTAGCAATTTTTGCTTAACGCAACGCTTCGCTGTTCTGTTGTAAATATGCCCCTTTGTTCTTAATCCTATATACCATTGTTATCTTTAGCATAGAATTCAATTTTAGCATATATTTAAGTAACAGTTGTTGCATTGTGTTTTTCTTTTCCTTTTTTCCTCCTTTGCACATTAAGGGGCATAATTATTAAACAGTTGTGTCACCCTTGCGCCATACAATGGGGCGCAAGAGCGACTCAACTCTTAAGTTAGATTTATTAAGTCACCCAATGCTTGAGTAATGCATGCTTGAGTAATGCAACACACTGCAAATTGCTATGTTGCATTACTCTGCCCCAGGGAGGCGTTCCATGGGTGGAGTGCAGGAGTTCCTACACATCCACCCATGGATTTTGGTTCATTCCCAGTTTTACCGAAACTGGTAAACCTTGAAATGTGCCAAAAATGCTACACCACCCCAGGGAAGGCGTAACAGGAGTAATAAGTGTAATTCTCCTAATTATTTCCTCTCTGACTGTCCTGTATTCTGCAGCATGCATAGAAAGAGGAAAATGCCTCATAGGATTGGTTTTGTGCAAGAAGGCGTGCCTTCCTGCATAAAAATAATCCTGCTTCAAAGCAGGCACCCTTGCACCATAGTGCAAGGATGCCTGAGCTTGCGCTAGGCAGCACATTTTGTGCCAATGCCAGTAAATGACAGAAATGCACCGTATATTGTTAGGTACTGTGAATTCCAGCCCTTATCCTATCATGGAGCACAGCACAGCTAGTTGAGTTGCTGCACTGCACTACATGATTTCTTAATAAATATGTCCCTAAAAGTTCACGGACACCCATCGGGTGGCCATGTTTACCGCTTTTTCATGTACTAATAAATATAAAAATGTCTCTAGGTAGGGGTGAATGTCCTACTCATGTCTCTGCTGCTGCTCCTGTGGGCACCTTTGCACCCTACGTCTTTTTAACAATCTGATAACATTAAAAAGCAAATGCACCACTAGCCTCCCGCTAGGTTTCATAGCTGGTTGTGTATGTCTATTATCAATTACTATTAAATTCATATTATATGGATTCGGGCCTTCATTAACAAATTTCCATAGCACAGCTTACTGGACATATCAGTGATGTGTTACTTCCTGTGATGTCATCATTGTCAATGGGCGTGTGACTTTGGTAAATGATGCCACTGGACAAAATTGACCACGAGCAGCACAGATTTAGCACCTATTTGTGTAGGTGTACCTGGAAAAAAGAATGTACAACATATGACATTAAAATATTGATGTGGTGGGGAGTGGTGCCCAATGCATTGAGGTAGATTAATAAATAGATTTCTCAGTACACTAGCTAAAGGAAACTGTGCTCGAAAATACCCTGTGGTATTGGAGTGCTTTAAATGAGCACCAACTGCATTAAGCAAGGTTTTTTAGGCGTGGGAACATAAAGTGATTTGCCCACAATTACACGATGTTGAGCCTACGCCAAGACTCGAATCTAGTTCCTCAGTTCCAAAGCCTGCACTGACCGTAACATCACACCCTTTCCCATTTGTCTGGTCCCCTTCTAAAAGGAAAGGGATATCTCAGAGATTCGTCAGCCAGTTACTGTTTTTACTTACACATGTTGACTATCTGAGTTATCAAGACATATTGGAGGCTAGTGTAACACAAACATTTTGCATCTTATACTTGATCATAGCTGCCAAGCTTTCAGCCGGCGTTTGTGTGACATTTTCATGGTTTCAGTGAATTTGTGAGTGACATTCACTGACCAGATGTCTGACACTTATAGTGATTCTTTCTTGCGAGTAAAACCAAGCAATGAAATTCAGGGGAATGGGTAAATATTAGAAGTTAAAATCTTTTGAGCCACAAGAAGCCATGAAAAGATCTTGAAAATGCTTCAAAACACCTGAAATGGAAGGTCACTAACCTTATTCACAGTGCTGTAAGTAGCAGGCTGGGATGTCGTAGCATTTTAAATTAAAATTCACACAAGTCTCTATTCCCCTTGAGCCAAGCAGGATTCAGTTCCTTTTCTCTCTGGCTACGCACACAGAGGACTGGTGTGATTTTATTAACCAATGAGATTTCTAGTAGTGCAGTAAGGAAACATTCATTCTTGAAGGAGATAGTGAACTATGTGTTGACATGTTCACAAGTCCACTGTTTTCTTTTTAAACAGGTATAATGTGCAGGCTGGGATTTGTATGTCCATTACCATTTGATAGGAAAATAGAAAACTACAAGTCGCAGCATGCAAAGTGTTTAGGTTTAAAAAGTCAGGACTTTTGTGTTACAAATCACATGAAGTGCACAACAAGGAGCAGCTGGGAATCACCCATATTACACTTGGTGTGCCATCTGACACTCGGAGCCACCCTTTGCTACAAATGTCAATTCATGAGTAACTTATGGCATTCTTCCCACCATAGATTACAGCCTCCAGGGCAGCTGGACTGGCCTCACTACACTAACTGGGCTAGCCAAAAGGGCTTCACTCATAACAAATACTCCTGTGCACCACATTTATTACAATAGAAAACCTGGATTGGCCAGCATCTGGCTACCACTAGCCAAATACTGCAGCAATGATGCTCAGTCTGCAAATATCACACTGTTCCTAGCCCCCCACACTAGTAAGAAGCTCAGTGAGATGAGGGTTGGCCTGCTCACTTTTAGATTATAGCCTTACTGCACAACTTCACACCGCTAACTCATCATGGTCTGACCCGGTCCCGTAACACCTCACAAAAAAATAACAAGGCATATGATCAATTCATTGAGAGAATAAATAAAATCATCAAGAATGAAGGAGCTGCATCCACACAACAACAAAGGTTTATCGGTCCCCATCAACCACCAAGGTAAGGATCAAAAGGGGGCAGGTTAGGGGTGGAAAGGGAAGGGAAAAAAAGAACACAGAACAATATACAACAGGCCACTTACCACTGCTGAGCTCAGCCACTGACAGGTGGTCTGCCAAATGTTGCCTTGCTATTGATGTCACCCTGCTGGAAGTTTGAGCCCCTCAGAGAGAGCCTGTCTCTGTCCTTCATCAGGGCTGCTGCATAGGGCAGTCATTGACCAGCGGCATCCTGGCGGAAGAGTTTTTATTTATTTATTTTATTTGAGAAGTTTTATATAGCGCAAACATGATCTGTCCGGGTTGCAGAGAACTGTACAAAGAAGCAGACATGTTAAACAAGTATAGATGCAAATGGTAAATGCTGTACATATAACAACAGGTTAAGTATACAAAATAAGAAACGGACCAAGAAACATAGTAGATATAAAGTAACAAAATTGCATAGTAGAATAGGAGTAGAGAGCTGTATACACAAAATAATAGTCAATTTGAGTGACTTCAGGTCCATTGTTGAAGGTATTTCTTCAGGAGCAACCGTTTTACTTCCTTTATTAATGACGTCGTCAGAGGGTTAGGTCTGGTTTCAGGAGGAAGTGACTTACATATTCTAGGGGCAAGACCGGAGAAGGAGTGGTTATAGGTTCTCTTCTTTTTGAATTTCTGTCGCTCCAACGGTAGAGCATTAGAACTTGTTAGAGACTGATTCATACCAGACAGTTTGAGTTTTTTTACCAGGTAAACTGGAGTGTTATAATGAAGAGCTTTGTGTGTCAATCAGGCTATCTTGAACTGAATCCTTGCTTCGAGAGAGAGCCAATTGAGTTGTATTAGATCTAGTGTGATGTAATCATGTTTCTTTTTTTCTAAATCTCTTTTTATTGACTTGAGGTTGCAAGGTAATCAATCAGTACAACATTATTGCAAGTCTTATTACATAGAAGCATGGCAGTATATCAACACACTCTGTCAAATCATTTGGTTTCAAACAGGACACCCTTCCACCCTCGTCCCATATGTAGTCCCAATTAACCTTCTTCTTCATATATCAATGTATGCAACGATCTTTCCACAGGCACACTACATGGATTCCACCCGTAAGCATTCCATTTGTCCCACACCTTTCCCCATTACTTGGGGCATCCTCTGTGTACATAGATTGTTTTCTTCACCACCATACACCAATCCATGTCATTCTTCCAATCCCAGAGGATTGGCAGCTCCTCCGCTCCCCAGATGTGCGCTATATTGCTTTTCCCAAGTATCAGGCCCAGTGTAACCCATGTTTGGTCTGCTCTACCCAGGTCTGTGGCCTCCCAGACATTGGGGCGGCCAAGTGGTGCCTACTCAGAGAGGTTCTTTCCGCATACCTGTGAGATGCAGAATATCACCCCCTCCCAATATTTTTTTTTAAACAAATTTTATTAAATTTTCCTTGTCTATATTGGTACAATGCTTGGGTACGTATCATGATACAAAGAAGGGTAGAGATCCAATATCACACACGGAAGGTGGGATAGTTCATCACATAATATTTGTACATATTTGACTTGCCACCTCAACAATCCGGTAAATGAATACTGCAATTTCTAAACAATTCGTTCTCTTTCTAATCTGGCATATTAGAAACATATCCCAATGTACCACAATGTACCATTAAACTAAACCCCTTTTGCAACCCTCCCCCCACCCTCCAGTCCTTTGTACTAACGGGAAATCCTAACCCGAACGAAACGTATGCATAGGCAGGAAGGGACAGATTTACCAGGTACGGTTGAGGTTATCTCTCTAACTGTCAATACGGAACTGTGCGTTGTTGGTCTGTGCCATGAATAAGACATTATGTAAATACATGTGGTTATCTCTTACAATTATGGTTGAACATGGGTGTCGCTAGGTTCTAAGTCTAGTGCTTTAAGAGCTTCTAACATAATGTCCCATTCCATAGCTATTGGGATTTTATGTAAACCTTTAGCTTCTTCCCGTCTTATCGCCGCACTTTCTGCGCTGCCCCAGCGGATTAGCTCACTATTCCAAGCGTGGTCCGTGGGCGGTTTCTTTGATTTCCACTGCATAGTGATGGCTCGTTTCGCCAGAATGAGTGCCAGATTCACAAATTTGTATTGTACTTTGTGTTTGGACGAATTCTTGTGTAGGCCCAGAATACATTCCTCCATAGTTTTACCTATTTCTCTTTGTGTGGCTGCTCGTGTGTGTCGCCTGACAGATTCCCAGAACCCTCGTAGGTGGGGGCACGCCCATAGCATATGTTATAGGTCAGCGCCCTCTAGCTGGCATCTGGGGCAGAGATGTTGTGTCTGTGGAAACATTTTGTCTAATCTTCTAGGGGTGAGATAGGCTCTGTGGAGTAGCGTGGTCTGTTTGAATTTGAATTTCGCATTTCTGGATATTTTCTTGGGGTGTTCTACGATTTTCGCCCATTCCTTATCCTCTAGTTCCCGCCCCAGGTCCTCTGCCCAAGTATTACGCAGTGTATTAAGTTCGATCGCCGCATGCGCACATGTCCCCACGTAGAGCCACTTGATTAAGTGCCTACCCCTGCCCATATAATACAATGTTTTAACCAGCTCATGTGTGGGAGGTTCTTGGCGCTGCAGGGCCCATTGTGTCTTAATATATTGTATTAGTGCAGCGAATAATAAGTATAAATGGTCCGGTGCCCCCGTTTCTCTCACGAAATTGTCGTGGTTCCTGAGTGTCCCATTATTAAATAAATCCGTCACTGTACTAATCCCTTCTTCCAGCCAGGGTGCAATACTGCGCTTTGTTATTCTACCAACCGTCAGTGGTATCCCCAGTAATGGAATATTCCCGGCATACGTAGGATGTAGACGTGTATATTGTAACGTCGCTTTCCAGCACTGCAGCGCCGTGCGCAGTAAGGGTGGGAGGTTCTGGGGGGTTGTACAACGAGGTAATAACAATGTATGTAGAGTTTCCCGATCTATATCTTGTGTGGTGTACCCGATTTCCTGTAGATTACGGCCAGCTGTCCAATACGAGAGCCACTGCAATTGGCTTGCATAATAATATGCTCTGAGGTCTGGCACTCCCAAGCCTCCTCTGTCTGTGCCGAGTTGTAGTTTTTTAAGGCTTATTCTCTGCCTACCTGCCCCCCATATAAGGTCTATAAGCATGATGTTCAATAATTTAAAGGTGGCATGTGGTATTATAAGTGGTAAGTTGGTAAAATAATATGGGGGCGTGGCTACGGCGCGAGGCGGAATGGCTGCCTCTTGAGGGAGCTCCGCATGCCAGACTCTATTATCCGGCAAATACCACGAGTCCTGAACACCTGCGTGGCTGCAGAACTGCGTGCGACGGAGGCTGCAATGCTACGGTCCGATTGGTAACACTACGGAACCCGAGGGAGCGGAGTCACTGCCGAAACCAGAGAGTCGCGAACCGGGCCGACTTCAGCTAAAATGGCGACTGCCCGGGACCTCTAGATTAATGTACGGCGCAGCTGAAGGGAGGCAGGCACAGCGCACACCTTGAGAGTGCCTAGCGGAGGAAGACGGGGAGCGGCTCCCTGGAAGACGTCATCTGCCCAAAGACGGGAGATCCTTATGCTAATGTGGGGATCGGAACACAACGGGCTGTGAATGAGGTGGAGTGAATCCCGGTGCCTGCAGACAGCTGACGCGGAACGACTGGGGCCCTGCTGGGAGCTGCGGAGGACCGAGACCGGAGAGCGGTGAGTGGGGGCGGGAGGCTGCATCCTGGGCCGGTGCACAGATCAGGCTGCGGGGCGCTTCTCGGACATCCCGGCTTTCGTGCACGGTGGTGCCTGGGGGGCCGAGGCGGGCTGACTGGACTGGATACGAGGAGGCGGCGCTGCCTCCATTCATTGGTGGGGGGGTCGCGTGGACTCACCTCCTGTGGCGCGGAGCCGCCGGTTGTGTTGCACGCATGGCTCCAGCCCACGTGTGAGGGCTGAGGTACGCGTGGCACTGCTGGTGCATCCGGGCAGTGGGGGGGGAGATTGTGCACGGCCCTTGCTACACGCCAGGAGGACGGTGCGGCTCCGCAGGGAATGGGCAGCCACACACGGGGACACTGGAGGCCGCCTCGTCCCCTGAAAGAGTAGTGGTGCCATCAGCAAAGGGCAGAGTTGAGACTGAGATCCCGCTGTGTCTTTGCAAAGGCCTTTTGGGACACTGGCACGGCCTGAGCCACAGAGGGGGCAATACGTGGGGCATGACTGACAAGATACCTGTGCAGAGGTGTGCGGAGGAGGTAATTTGGGGCAGGTCCCATACACACGTTGCTGCATAGTGGCGACCTGAGCCAGGTTCCTCATACGGTGATCACAGCACTAGCTTGTAGTGGAGTGTTCCTAAGACGAGCGGTCGCGACCGTAGCAGAGGCACACGCTGGGACATAGGCGCAACAGCGGAGAATGACCTGCAAGGCATACTCGGCAACAAATCTGGTCTCCTATCAGTATGGGAAAATCTGACCCTAAACAGCCGAAACTACAGTTTGAAACTAAACGTAACACACGGGCGAGTGAAGCCATGGGGGATCCATCTGGAGCGCAGGGACCCTCGAAGGCGGCAGAGGAGACGGAAGACGACACCCGGACAATCCTGCTCGAGCTACGATCTGGGATGAAATCCATCGACAGCAAAATAGATGCGCTGGCGGCAGGGCTGGATGCTGTAAAACAAAAGGTAGACAAGCACGGGCACAGACTAGACGTCTTGGAAAACAGGGTGTCGGATACGCAAGACATACAGGCGGAGTCTCAGACTCAACTTCTTCACATGGAGAAGGTATTAGAGGTCATAAAAGCAAAAAACAAGGATTTAGAAGCGCGATCACGGCGCAATAACCTCCGCATAATTGGCCTATCAGAAACCACCCCAATGTCTAGGATGGAGACCTTCATCGATGGCCTGCTGCGAGAACTGTTTGGGCCGGTGCTGTCAACAGTAATGATAGTCGAAAGAGCGCACCGATCGCTGGGCCCTAGACCGCGACCGGGGGCGCCTCCACGCCCGATCATAGCGCAGCTGTTGAACTATGCAGACAGGGATGCTGTTCTGAGAGAGGCTAGGTCTAAGGCTCCCATCAACTACAAGGGAGTCAACTTGTCCTTCTTCCCGGACTACACACCGACGGTGCAGGCGGCGAGACAAGAGTTTGTGCCGGCGAAGAAGATGCTGCAGACTGCCTCGATAGAATATGCAATGCTGTACCCGGCCAAATTGAAGATTACACATGAGGGACAGGCACACTTTTTCACTGACTCAAAGTCAGCCTTGAAATTTTCTAAACACGTTTGCAAGACCAAGAACCGAAAAGATGCGGCAGGGAGCCCCTCTGCCTCGTCGAATTTAGATGACACAGACTAGGGGAAGATGACACTGACATTTCCTCTGAGTATAGTATGTTTGTAGAATAGGGTGCAATTCCTATAGAGATGTGAGCATTACTCGAGTTGGTTGACTAAGGTTGGGGGGCTGCAGTTTGGGAATGATATTTGTATAAGTTAAGTTACATGGTCGCATGTCACTATATTGACTACCTAAGGGGCAGCATGGAGGCTGTCGACTACGTGTCTGAGCTAAGCCACGCGGGTGTACCACACTGTTATAGTCTGGCAAATCTCACCACGGTGAGAGTGTTCGCTGCCGTTCCTCTCCCCCAGCGGGTGTACCCCACTTGATGCGTAGTATGGATGTAGGGGTTAATGTATGGGAGGGGGATGGAGAAGTTCTCAACCTAATTGGGAGGTTGGAGTGGGTGGGGGGCGGCGGGAGGGATGGGACAGGGATGTGTGTTTTTTTTGTGTATGAGTGTTGAATTGATGTTGCTTGGAGTGAGAGCTGCTCATTTCGGTCGGTTGGCCGGCTGCTGTGCTGAGACTCCCCTTTTATCGTGGCTTGTAAGGTGCGGCTGGATGTTTAGAGCGCATAGACTTGAATATGGGTGAGCGGTATAGGTTACTGACATGGAATGTGCGGGGCCTTAATTCTCCCAAGAAAGTACGCCAGGTATTGGCTTATCTGACTAGGCATGATATACATGTTGCGCTGCTTCAGGAAACGCACCTGACCAGGCAAACGGAGTGCAAAATTGCAAGCAGATGGGCGGGATATAAGTTAGCGTCATCATTCTCTTCATATGCGAGAGGCACGCTGATTTTGATTCGGCAAGGTATTTCATTTATATCTACCTGGACCTATATTGACGAGGGGGGACGATGTGCAATGGTACAAGGGAAGCTGGGTGGCTCTCTGGTCACAATTATTAATATGTATGGGCCCATAGCGGATGACCCGGAGTGTTTTTTGCAGGTATATGCTAAACTGAGGACATGGCCGGAAGCACATATTATATGGGGTGGAGATTTAAACACATATTTGAATCCTGAGCTAGATAAATCCAATCCATTGTCGCACCGAACTCCCAGGGTGGCCCATAGTGTGAAGAGTGCTATGGTGGAATTTGGACTGTGCGATGTGTGGAGGGTGCGCAATGCCCGAGTGAAGGAAGGGACACATGCGACACCAACGCACAATACCTGGTCGTGACTTGATTATTGGCTATTGGGAGGGGAGGCAACGAAATGGGTGCTGGAGGTTATGACCTTGCCGCGGACCTTATCGGATCATAATCCGGTCCAGTTGGACATACAGGTCCCGACGGCGGTGCCCCGTCCCTTCACGTGGAGATTCCGCTCGGAGGCACTACTTGATCCGGTGTATGAGGCCACAGTGCGTGAGGCAATTGAACAATATGTTTTATTTAATAAGGGTTCCGTGGACACAGCCTCTACCTTGTGGGAGGCTTTTAAGGCCACAATTAGGGAGTTTGCATCGGCACTGCGGCAGGCATATTGAAGGATATCCGTGAGCAACTTCGCAGGGTTGAGGCTGCACTTCAGGTGCTTGAGCGTAGCTACGTGGGGGCCCCATCGCCTACCATCCTCGCAAGTATACGTGACCTAATAATAGAGTACAACACCCTAGCCGATACTGAAATACGATATCTCAGTCGCAGACATACGGCACGTAGATATGGAGAGGGCGGGAGACCAGGGCGTACACTGGCCCACAAGATTAAGAATCACATGGAGCAGCCTCCTATAGACAAGATCACGGATTCCGGCGGGAGGGAACATTACCGCCCCCTCGACATTACTGAGCAGTTTCGTGACTTCTACGCGGAGCTGTATTCGGCAAAGGGAGAGGCAACCACGGCTGAGTTTGAAGGGTACTTGGAGGATGTGGCGTGTGCTTGGCTATCGGATGCCCATAGGGCATATTTAAATTTACCTATAGACATCGAGGATATTAAAACCGCTATATTGGCCCTCTCCAATGGTAAAGCGCCGGGACCGGACGGCCTCACGGCTGAGTTTTATAAAGCGTATACTGACATGTTAGCCCCATATTTGTTGGAGGTATATGCAGAAGCTCATGAGACTGGGAGGCTGCCTCCTTCCCTGAGGCAGGCGTTGATAATTACACTATTAAAAAAAGATAAGCCGCCAGATAAATGTGAATCTTATCGGCCGCTGTCATTGATAAACATAGATGCCAAGATATTGGCCAAGATCCTGTCGGTGAAATTACAACCCCTGATGCAGAGCTTGATACTGCCTGATCAATCGGGCTTTATACCTGATAGGTCCACCTCTCATAATCTCCGGACAATATTCTCAATGTTCCACATATTGGAACCGGACATGTCAGCCACGGCTGTACTGTTGGATGCAGCCAAGGCCTTCGACTCTGTGGAGTGGTCGTACATGTTTCTTGTCCTCCAGCGCATGGGGTTCCCACCTCTATTTGTGCAGTGGATAAGAGTGCTATATGCAGATCCATCGGCCAGGGTGAGGGTTGGTGGGTTGACGTCTGACTCGTTTGATATACAAAGGGCACTCGCCAGGGCTGCCCGTTGTCTCCGTTGATTTTTGCTATCATGCTCGAGCCGTTGGCATGCGCCATCAGGCAAAGACATAGGAAACAGCACTAAACTTTAACTACCGCCCAGTCGCCATTTCGCTATACGCGGACGACATGGTGCTTTTTGTGCGTGAACCCTCTAGATACTTGGCACAACTGCTGAGGGAATACGTGAGGTTTAGTCGGCTGTCGGGCCTAGTAGTTAATTGGGATAAATCGGTGATCATCCCACTGACGGAGTCGACAACACGACCAGATATGGAATTCCCACTGGTGTGGTCTGCGGACCCTGTAAAGTATCTTGGAGTCTGGATTCACCGGGACCCGGACAAGGTCCTGTGTGAGAATTATGGCAGAACGCACGCAAGGCTAGAGCAACGGGTGAATATGTGGGTGAACCTGCCGCTGTCACTGGCGGATCGAATTGCGCTTATCAAGATGGTGGTCTTGCCGCAGTATTTGTACCTGTTTAATAACATCCCGCTTGTACTGACGAAAGCGTTTTTGATACTTTGAGAGGTACATTGCTTCGGCTGGTCTGGGGTGGCAAAAGTGCCCGTGTAAAGTGGTCAGTTCTTACCAGTGATTATGGCAAGGGAGGATTCTGGGCGCCGGATTTCTATATATATTATCTATGTGCGCAAGCTCAGTATGCCTTTTACTGGATGAGACCGCATGCGTTCACACCGCATGTTGCGGTGGAAGAAGGGGATGTACACCCGATACCATTACATAGTATGATCACTCATAAGGCACGCAGGACCCAGAGGGCGGAGATCAACGCTGTAGATGCGACTGTGGCTGCATGGCAGATGTTGGGGCGTCTGGCGTGCAAGTTGCCGTTGTATGCACCGGCTATGCGTATAGAACATCATGCTGCGCTGTCGGTGACTCATGAAACTCCATCGATGCGATTGCTTGAGGAGGCAGGTTTTCAGCGGATGCACGATCTTTACCCAGAGGGATCCTTTATTACGGCAGACGCTTTGCAATATATTAGTAACCCATCACTGCTGTTTAGTTTTGCTATGCACAGGCTTCGGCAAGCGGTCAGGGCCCACTACGATACTTACCCACTGGAGCCGCCGGCATTGCTATCCCTCCAGTTTGTGCTCACCACCCCCACCAATAAAAAACTGATCTCCCGGTTATATAAGATGGTCAGGGAGGAATGTGGGGGTCAGCCTGATAGGAGCTGGGAGAGATGGAATGCCTGTCTACCCGAACCATTATCAGAGACAGATTGGACATATGTGTGCGAATTGACGGGCAAACTCACCATGAACGGAAACCTGCGCATTATACATTTTAAATATATACATCAGGTGTATTATACTCCTGTACGCTTGCACAGGTTTGGATTGCGTGAGACTACCTGCTGTGTGAGATGTGGACAAGGGGTGCTGACTTCCTGCATCTTGCTTGGGGATGTGGGAAGGTGGCGGAATTCTGGGAGGCTGTGATACGAGATATACGGGCAATGACTGCTGTTGAATTGCAATGCACACCGCCTGTGTGTTTGTTGAGCTGTGTTCCCCATGTGAGAGGCGTGAAGGGTAGATTTGTGCGTTTGGCTCTGCTTATTGCAAAGCGGAGGGTGGCCATTACTTGGGGTGGGAGACGAGCACCGACAGTGGACCACTGGATAAATGATTTGGTCTATTGTAATGATAATATGGCAATGTACGTGGAGGAGCTGCCTATGGTTTCAAGGCCGAAGGACATTTGGGAGCCGCTTCGGCTCTTCCTCCTGGCAAGGGTAACTGCGACCGAGCGGGACGATGTGCTTTAGGGATCACGGGGGGGGGGAGGCGGGCAGCCAACTTGGAAGCTCTGAAGGAATAGCTGGAAGTAGCTCTCCTGCTCCAATGCAACTAAATGAATAATGTTTAGAATGAATAAGGGGGGTTCGATGGTCTGTCTTTATAATTTGTTGTTTTTTCTTTTTTTTTAGTTTTGTTTGAGGATATGGTGGGAGCACATGAGTCTTTGATTATACATATATTGTATTTGTGTAATGTGGGAATATGACGGTTTGATTGTTGTATTTGTTTTGTGATGTCCCTAATTTTGAAAATAATAAAAAACAAAATAAAAAAAAAGTTGGTAAAATAATATAGCAATCGTGGGTGGACTACCATTTTGGATATAGCTGCTCTACCAATGACCGACAGCGGTAAGGTGGTCCAGAAGGCAATACTAGAGCGTATAGCTCTGATCGCTCTGTTAAGGTTGCCCTCTAGCATGTCTGTTTGTGTCCGATATACATGAATGCCCAGGTATTTGAACGTGTGTTGCGCTACCAGGAGCGCATAAGGTCCAAACTCAATGTCTATAGGGTACTCATTCTCTTTAAAGAAAAAGGCGTGTGACTTCGTTGGGTTAATGGCTAGGCCTGAAATTTGTTCAAATTTTTGAAAAATGTCGGCGACAGGGTCTAGTGTGGCCCGAAGGTCTCGGACGTAAAGAATAATATAATCTGCGTAAGCAGAAAACAGGTGTGTTGTGGCCCCTATCGGTATACCCAGAGCATGTGTGTCTGTGCGGACTTTAAGTGCCAGGGGTTCTAATGCCAGTATGAGCAGGAGTGGTGACAGCGGGCACCCTTGTCTCGTACCCCTGTGTATCATGTATTCGGCCGAAATATGTCCCCCTGTGCGTGCTCGGGCAGTAGGGGCGTCATATAATAACCGGAGCCATTTAAGGTATTCCGCGGGTATCCCAAATTTCTCCAGGGCCTTGAACATGTAATCCCAATTGATTGTGTCAAATGCTTGACGCAAATCCAGTGATACACAACCTGCATGTTCATGTTGTTCTGGGGCAATTGACATGAGGTGATGCAGCCGTCTAGTGTTCAGTGATGTGCTACGGTCAGGGAGAAAACCATTTTGATCTATGTGAATCAATTTATGCAGAGTTGACAAAAGTCTATTAACTAATACCTTGCTGAGTATTTTATACTCCGTCGCCAGTAATGACAGTGGACGGTAGCTTGCCATGTCCGTGGGATCCCTGCTGGGCTTCGGGAGCAATACCACCAGGGCCTGTGCCGAGGTAAGGGGTAATTTGCCCAGGTCCAGTGCTTTATTGTATAGGATTTCTAGCTGGGGAATAAGGGAATCGGCATACGTGTCATAAAATTCCGCCGGCAGCCCGTCTAGACCAGGGGTTTTATTGCGTGGGAGTCCTTTTATTGCACTTTTTATTTCAGACCTAGTGATGGGGCCTATTAATTCCTTCTGTGCTGCAGCAGTCAGTTTTGGGAATGGTAGGGCAGACAAGAATTCCTCTATGCGTATGTTCTCCGTTCTATCAGGTTTAGTATATAACGAGGCATAATATTGGCGGAAAGCCTCATTAATGTCGCATTTGGTATGGGCTTTAACTCCCGTAATGGCGGTGACTTCGCTAATAATAATAGTGGGGGGGTCGTCTCGTAGCACTTTGGCCAGTAATGTCCCCGATTTGTCCGCTTCTGTGTGGCGCATCTGCGTATACCTTTGGTGGTCTATAACTCGGAGAGTCTCTAATAATTCTGCGTGTTGGATTCGCGCTTCTTGTAGCGGGGCTTGTTTATCAGTGTCATGTGTGGCTTCCTGTTCTAGCTTATTCATGGTTTGTTCTGTATCCTTAAGAGTCCTGTGTATTTCCTGTCTAGCACCCACTATTGCGCTAATTGCCTTGCCTCGTATAACTGTCTTGAATGCATCCCATTCAATCAGGTTATTGGATGCAGTGTTACTATTTTCCGTGAAGTATTGAGTGATCGTGTCAGCTATAGTGGTGCGGAATACTGCGTCTTCCAGTGTTCATGGCCACATTCTCCAGGTGGGTACCGGGGTAGGTATCCTGCCCCAGTTGATGGCTATTTCCAATGGATTGTGGTCTGAGAAGGTTTTTGCCAGGTAAGTGGCGTGTGTCACTTGCATTGCGATTGTGTTTGAACAATAAATTCTATCTATTCTCATGTGTAGCAGGTGGACCGGGGAATAATAAGAATACTCTCTATGTATTGGGTAACGCATTCTCCACACATCGCATATGGCCCAACCCTCTGCCCACCCACAGAGTGCCCTTGCCTGTTTAATCACACCCGCACCGCGTACCGGGTGGTGAGATCTGTCTAATGTAACATCCATTACTGTATTACAATCGCCACCTATAATCCATGGATGCATCTCCCATCCCACAAATGCCGAATTAAGGGTGGTCAAGAATTTATCTTGCTCAAAGTTTGGGGTATAAATATTTCCGAGTACCACAAGCTGACCGTCGAGCGACCCCCGTAGAAAAATGTAGCGACCCTGTTTATCTACTCTCTGTTCCATCAGTGTAAAGGGAACCCCATGCCGGATCCATATTGTTACTCCCCGTGCGAATCCTGAGTAACTAGTGGAGAAAATCTGACCTCTCCATTTCTTACGAAGCTTCACCGCTTCTACAATGTGAGATTCCTGCAGATATACTATCTGCGCCTTGTGTCTCAGCAACTGTGCGTGTACCCTGTGTTGCTTCTGCATGGACCCAAGACCTCGAACATTCCAAGTTATTATGTTATATGTATTAGGTGTATGCATTGCATTACAAAGGCAGACCGCTGCTCCACCTGTGATGAACAAGTGCCATCATGGCTCTCAGATCTAGTAGCTATGTTAGGACTAACTCCCTCCCTAAACTTCCCAATACTAGGTCCGGGTGGGGAACTATACCGGACCAAACAATTTAACACGTGTAAAACTGTGTTATATACATAGAGTGCGTTCGCAAATAGGGGGTCATCGCCAACGCCGCACAGGTCATGCATTATAACTACTTTATGCAGGTGAGCTCTATCGGAGCCCGGGACTAATAAATGAAGCAAATGTACACCACTTTAAGACGTATAAGTAAAGGATATGTTTGCTGTTGTGAGTTCCTGAGTTCCTGAGTCGAGGCCAACAGTGTTCATTGTCACTTAATTAAACAAACCATCCGCCGTCTGCGGAGTTACACTAGGGAACAGTGCCACACTGCCCTCAGAATCTGATCTGTTCATACTGTCGTCGGAGGAGACTAAGTCCTCCGCACGTGTGTCATTGCGGAAGGTGGAGGCCGCCGCAAGCGCCTGTTTCCTGCCCTGTTGCATCTGCTGTTGCGTCGGGTTGGCCAGTTGAGTTGTCCTGCTGGTCTGTCTGCTGCGGCGGTAACCTGTTTCTCCGACGCGTCTGAGACTGCTGGATGAACTTTGAGAGATGGCTTCCATTAGTGTAGATGGCTCCATCACTTCTAACCATTCCTCAACATCTTCCGGGCTCTCAAAGAAGTATGTTTTCTGTTAGTGGATTATTTTCAGTCGGGCCGGAAAAAGCAGTGCATACTTCAGTTTCAGGCCTTGTAGTTTCTTCTTGACTGCCATAAAAGAAGATCGCTGTTTTTGGACTAATAGCGTATAGTCAGGATAGAGCAATATTCGGCTGTTCTCAAATCTGATCTGGGATAGTTCACGTGCCTTTTGTAATAGTAGGTCCTGGTCTCTGTAATTCAGAAGCCTGGCTATGAGGGGTCGAGGAGGGGCACCTGGTTTTTGCCGGCCGGTAGGTATCCTGTGTGCTCTTTCCACGCAGTACTGATTAGAAAGTCCCTCAGATGTGATGTGGTCTCTAAACCACTGTTCCATGTATCGAGTAGCATCCATTCCTTCGCTTCTCTCTGGCAGGCCAATGACACGGATGTTATTTCGCCATGCTCTCCCTTCGGCATCTTCAACACGGTCCATTAAGCTGGTGACTTGTTTCTGTAGTTGTTGTATGTGAGTTGTATTCTGTTTATGTTGTGGAGACAGTTCCTCCAATGTGAGGGCATTAGTTTTTACCATGTTTGCCAGCTTAACGTGGTCTGCCTTGAGCAAGGTGAATCCAGTCGTGAGGGCCACAATTTGTTGCTCAATGGCCGCCCTGGACTCCCGCACCTCTCATAGAATTAAGTCTAGTTTATCCACTGGGCCTTCTACATTAGTAGGTGGTATGCAACTAAGTGGCTGCGAAATGGTGATTTGCTCCGTGTTGTCCAGGGTTTGGTCAGTGTTGGGGGGACTGTCTTGCTGTTTTCCTTTTGGGCGCCCCATCGCAGTGGGCTGTCAAGTATGCACGAAGCACCTGACTGCGGTGCTGTGCGTTAGGGAAGCGGATTCACTGGAGCCCCCCGATCCCGGGCGACAATCCTGGGTCCTGTAAAGGTGCGACTCACTGCAGCCAGGTAGGGCCTATCTCACGGCCTCATGCTTGCTTTATACTGTCTCTCTCTGGGTAATGGCCCCCTATTTAGGCGCGCGCGACCGACTACGACCACGCGCGTAGCCCTCTGGTGATCTGCCACTCTACCAATGTACACCTGTACACAGTGCACTGCATGCAGGCTCGGGTGTGCGGTACCCTTCGCTGTCACACTCGCAGGATTGCTGTATTCTTAGGATCCGGGGAAGATATCGTGCACATACAGTCCGTACCTTCGTCCCTGGTGTCTGAGAGCAGGCTTCACGCACGGGAATTCAGTCGTGAATGCGCCTGCCTATGTGTTGTAATTCCGTGTGTTCGCCTTCTGTGTGCTGTGGTAGGCTGGTGTCGCCCGTTGTCAGCTCCCCGGCCTCTCCGCGCCGATGCGCCCTTATCTGTGATTAGGAGTCCTGTGGCCCGGGTCTTATACTGCCGCCCCCAGCCTCCGCACTATGATTGTAGTCGCTTGACAGCGTACGCTTTGTCCGAGTGCGCACCTAGCGCTCACCAGGCCCTTCCCCGCCGTGCGGTTTCAGCCTCTAATTAGCTCTTGAGGATCAGGGTTCCCACTGGTTACTGCCCCTCTCTCTGCGGTTCCTCCGCTAGCGCTGGTGACTACGGCAGGCCGTATGACGTCATAGACCCCCGTGTGTGTGAGGCCCCAGGGTTCGCTGCAAGCAGTCACCTCCACTCACCGCCTCGAGTCCAGTCCGGATCACAAGTAGCACCACCTCTCTTCCACCAGGTCACGGCGCGCGGAGGTCGGCGCAGACACCCTCCTGTTTTGGGCCCTCCGCCAGGACCGTATTCTGCGCACCGCACTCGCCCGCGTCGCGGCTGCTGAACTCGCGGCCTCCGTCACAGCTCCGCCCTACTGTGTGCATCAGGGCCCGGTCCGCACTTCTCTGCCGTGCGCGATGTCGGCGGACTTGGGAGCAGTTCCGCTGGTCGGCGCCACTGTGCGCTACAGTTTCGGGTATCGCTTGACCCCGGCTCACGCCGATATACGGGCTAATTTCCAGGATTATGTAGCCCAGGTCCGGAGCTCGTCTAGAAGACGACCGCCATCTGCGGCCGTTGGCCACGCCTCCCCCCCCATCCAATATGATTGAATTTTGGGCAGGACCAGAGAATGTGGTAGAACGACCCTTCCTTCCCACACCTTCTATTACAGATTGGATCTATCTTCCTGCCCATCTTGACCATTGTATTACATGAGATGTAGGTTCTGTGGAGGATTTTGAGCTGGATCAATCGGAAGGCAGTCTCGTTTACATATCAGAAACTTATCAATAACACTCCTAAGAGAACGCTGGGAAAGAGATATAGTAGATTTGCATGAAGAGGACTGGCCAGAGGCACAGGCTTCTCCTAGAGAGGTGGCCATCAGAGCTTGCTTTAGAGTTAAATGTTCCTCTAGGAGTCTACATTCTAGTGAGGATGACTCTGGTAGAATAGTCCCCTTTGGTATCGCTGCCTGTATGGCATGCCGAATCTACATTTATTGGAACATTTCTGTGTGGGCCAAGTTGAAGGTCCTCTGCAGCTCTGAGAATGACACCACATCTGTCCCGGAGTGGAGGTCTCACACCTTAGAGATCCCAATTAGTTCCCACTTGTCAAACCCTTGTCTTTCACCCATTGCGCCCAGCTGCTCAGCCTCCCATAAGGACGTTACTTTGGTGATTTTGTTCTTCCACCCTAACTTAGCGAGGATTGAGTGTCAAATATGGACTGTTAAAGCTGTGGGGCCATCCAAGGGGAGGTGTCGGGGATTGGAGTATAATGCTCTGAGGTATCCCCTCGGTTGGAGAACCAGTCTGTCCATCCGATAGGCTGGTTCAGATGTAGGTTGATGTACCCATTGGTTTATAGTTGCCAATTGTGCCGCTCTATAGTAAATTTGGATGTCAGGTAGAGCAATCCCCCCTCATACCAGCTCCTAGTCAATGTATTAAGCGCAATCCGAGGGGAACCCTCGTCCCATAGAAGAGTTTGGATCTCACTCTCTATTGATTTGAAATATGCATCTAGGATTGGAAATGGCGCATTCTGCACTAGATAGAGAAATCGGTGGACAGTCAAAATATCGATTTTTAAATATCGAAGCACAGTTATATCGAGTTTTAAATATCGTAGGGACAAAATATCGAAGTCAAGAATATCTACAACCAGAATATCGAAGTTAAGGTAAGAAATATCGATGTTGCAAATATCGATGTTAGTAATATCGATAGTTAAATTATCGATGTTAATAATATCGATATTTATATGAGTGTTATGTATTTTAGTATGTATTTAATATGTATGTGCTCTATATTTTTTGTTAAGTATTGTACTGTTTTTTTAAATATATGTATACATTTTTTAGAAATTAGTAATTTTTTTAAAGTAAATTTTACGTTTTAGTACCGTAGCGGGTTGTGGGATTATAGGGGAATAGGGTGGGAAGTAATTTAATTATAGTAAATTAAATAATAATTTTTAGGAATTATTAATTGATTTTAATTAAATTTTGTGTTTTATTTCTGTAGCGGGTTGTGGGTTTATAGGGGAATAGGGTGGGAAGTAATTTAATTTTAATTAAGTAATTATTAATTTTTAATTATTGTTATTAATAATTAATTGTTAATTAATTGTTAATTATTATTAATTGATAATTATTTTATTTTCATTAATTTATTATTGGAGTGGGTTGTGTGTTTTTAGGGGAATAGGGTGGTAAGTAATGTATTTGTAATTAAGTAATTAATTAAGAAAAATTGAGTATTGATAATTAATGTTTTTGTTAATTAATTTTTAATTAGTTAATATTTTTTATTAAATATTATTTATTGTGATTGATATTTTTTTGTTAATTAATTATTAATTGGTTATTAATTTTTATTAAATATTATTTATTGATGGTGAACATTAATTTTTTTGTTAATTTATTATTAATTGGTTATTAATTTTTATTACATATTTATTGTTATTGCCATTTTTTTAAATTTAATTATTAATTGCAAATTAATTTGTATTAATTGATTAATTGAAAATTAATTTAATTGTGTGAAATTTTATGTGGAGTGTGTTGTGTGTTTATTGGGGAATAGGGTGGGAAGTATTTAATATTATTAAAGTAATTATTATTTTTGATATATTTGTAGTTTTTTTTTCCTAAATTTATTAATAAATCATTATTTAATTACAATATTTATTTCATTTATATGTATGTTATTTTTAACATCTACGTTGTCCAACGCTTTCCCTACTGTTGCACTCTCTGGAGTGGGAATAGTAATTTTTACCCCTACGCTATCCAACGCTTTCCCTACTGTTGCACTTACTGAAGTGGGAATAGTAATTTTTACCCCTACGCTATCCAGCGCTTTCCCTACTATTGCACTCTCTGGAGTGGGAATAGTAATTGTTACCCCTACGCTATCCAGCGCTTTCCCTACTGTTGCACTCACTGGAGTGGGAATAGTAATTTTTACCCCTACGCTATCCAGCACTTTCCCTACTGTTGCACTCTCTGGAGTGGGAATAGTAATTTTTACCCCTACGCTATCCAACCCTTTCCCTACTGTTGCACTCACTGGAGTGGGAATAGTAATTTTACCCCTACGCTATCCAGCGCTTTCCCTACTGTTGCACTCTCTGTAGTGGGAATAGTAATTTTTACCCCTACGCTATCCAGCGCTTTCCCTACTGTTGCACTCTCTGGAGTGGGAATAGTAATTTTACCCCTACGCTATCCAACCCTTCCCCTACTGTTGCACTCACTGGAGTGGGAATAGTAATTTTTACCCCTACGCTATCCAGCGCTTTCCCTACTGTTGCACTCTCTGGAGTGGGAATAGTAATTTTTACCCCTACGCTATCCAACGCTTTCTCTACTGTTGCACTATGTGGAGTAAGTATATATATATTAATTTATATGTATATGTTTAATTTATTTTAACATTTAGGGGTCGATTCCGATTCGGGCCGGAAAAAGCACCGACCGACTCGGATCCGGAAAAAATACCGACCGACACGTACCCGTGGCGCACGACACGCCAAGTACGATGCAAGGCGCGAAAAATCCGACCGACACGTACCGAAACAAAGTCGACCGACCGAGCCGCACGGAAAACAGCAATCCGGCCGGAAAAACACGCGAATCCAACCGACCGACACGCACCCGGAACAAATCCGATCGAAACGTACACGCGAACTCCAAACCACAAAGTACGATGCAAGGCGCGAAAACCACGACCGAGTCGGACGGAGGACAAGCCGTACGACCGACACGCATACAAAACCGAGCCGAAGCAACACAATACACCGCGACCGACGCGTACGCAGCATAGAAAACTGCACAAACACAGCGTGAACGAAGCGGAGAACACCGTACGAGACCAATGCAGGGTCCGACTCGGTCACAAGAACGTTTCCAACATACACAAACAGCACAAAGGAATAATCACCCAAAAAAGGCCAAACAAGCAATTACAAAGCCAATAAATACTGGGGGGTGGGGACAGAGAACAAAGACACACCCACAACTCCACCTATATAAAGGACACAAATCACTACCATGAGCCTTTGCAAATGCCATTCCACTGCCAGCACCCAAGAGAAAGCAACCACACACCCACAGCTCATCCCTCACACAAGCCACACACCATCAGCACACCAACAAATACCTACCTCACATACACCCAGCAAAACACACACTCACACACCCTCACCTGCACACCAACACACACATCACCCACCATCACCACCCATCACCATGCCCCCAAGAAGAATCCCAAGTTCCTAGATAGTGAATTGGAAGTCATGGTAGACGAGATCCTCAGGGTGGAGCCACAGCTGTTTGGCACACTGGTCCAACAGACCCCCATGTCGCAGAAAACCAAGATGGGGGAGAGGATCATCAACAGGGTGAACGCCCAATCACCATGTCGGCGCACAAAGACGGACATCCAGAACAGGTGGTATGACGTGCGCAGGAGGGTACGGGACATGCTGAAGAAAGACTACATCAACAGCCAACACACCGGCAGTGGCCCTCCTGCCAAGCCAATATACCTCAGGCCCTGGGAGGAGAAGGTGCGGGCCATCCTTCCGCCAGTGAGCGTATATGGACTAGAGGACATCCCAGAGCCTGGTGCGTACACAACAAATGTACACAATATACTGCCACAAAACACACACATCACTGTCAAGGGGAGAGTCAAACCATGCACTCATAGCAATTACACAGCAACCAGAACAGAATCATCCCAAAATGTGTATGTCAGTCAGATAAACACAACACATGCCATCAAAAAAGTCACATCCAACTGTGCCAACACATGTACAAACACAACCACAACTACAGCTAGGCAGTGGCACAAATAGAACTAACAAACACATCCACACATGTAGCCACCACAACAACACCAACACACAGTGAAGACCACTCAAAGGAAGGAATTCTGTGTATGCTGGCCAAGTCAGTGTAGCCAATAGCATCATGGGAGTCGCAGTCACACATATTGCCCCCCCACAACTGTCCCATCAACACCACCATGAACCATGCGCACATCACAGGGAGTGGAGAAGGACTCACAAGATGGCTGACACTGGCTACTGCTGTGGGGAGCACAAGGCCCTGCTGGCAACTGTGCACCAACAAACAGCAGGACACCACTGACTGACATCCTGAGAGACAACTTACACTCCCTGCAATGCAAGCACGTTCCATGGTGGGAAATCTGGCTAGCTGTGTGGGAAGGGGGACTTGCAGCACTGACCAAAGTCACAAGCACCTCCCCTCACACACACCCCAACACAAACTCCACAGAACCCACCTGGTAGAATGCAATGCCCCCCATCCTAACACAAGATCCCACAAAGAACCACCACCCTGGGTTATGTTGTGTGAAGCACAGGGACACTCTTGGGACTTCTAGCCAAACAACTGGCAGGACAACACTCCCAGCCATCCTGTCAGCACAGCCAGCCCACCCCACAGGGAAGCAGAGTCAAAAGGAAGGAAGCATGGGCATGCTGGGAAGGGGGAGGAGGCAATAGCATGATGGGAGTCGTAGTCACAGCTCTACATCCCCCACCACATGGCCCAGCAAGCTCACACTCACGCATGCACATCCCACAGAGAGTGGAAAGGCCCATCAAAGATGTCTGACACTGTTGCTGTGTCGTGGGGAGCACAAGGGCATGCTTGGTACTGCACACCAACCAACAGCAGGACACCACTGTCAGCCATCTTGCCATTGCTCTCACACCCACACACACTGAACTCCACACAAAAGCAAGTAAGTATGGGAATGCTGGGAAGTGGGGTGGAGGCAATGGCATGATGGGAGTCGTAGTCACAGACATAGCTCACCCCCACAACTGTCCCATCAACACCACCCTGAACCATGCTCACATCATAGGGAGTGGAGAAGGACTCACAAGATGGCTGACACTGGCTACTGCTGTGGGGAGCACAAGGCCCTGCTGGCAACTGTGCACCAACAAACAGCAGGACACCACTGACTGACATCCTGAGAGACAACTTACACTCCCTGCAACGCAAGCACGTTCCATGGTGGGATAACTGACTGGCTGGGTGGGTGGGAAGGAGGGCCGGCTGTCAACCAAACACAACCAATACAGACCATGTTCACACCCCAGAAAATACATAGAAATGCCCAAATAATGCAGGACAATGTGCCACACCAATATCAACCCCTGACTGTGACGACTTAGGACAATGCAATGTACAGGCCCGCACCCAGAGGCACAGTCACAACTGTCATGTGTGTCAACCATTGATGCCTGCAGAAACATGACATACATTGTTTGTGTCTCCCAAAAACAGGTGATGATGGGGACACAGCAGCAGACGCTGAGGAGTCCCAGTCCCAGGCTCAAGAGGATGCCGAGCTCACTGGCGTCGTACAGCCTCTGTCCTCCTCGGACGATGAAGAACAACCTGGCACATCCGGTGCAAGTCAACATGCAGCACCAGCAGGACCACCAGCTGCAGCACCAGCAGGACCACCTGCTGCACCCCCTGCACCCACCCCTCCAACGACTGTCACCACGAATACCATCCCTGCCGACATGGACAGAACAAGGAGCAACACCAGCACAGTGACCCTTGACCAACCTGGGGCCATGGACACCACCACCACCACCAACCCCCAAGGTGGACCAGGGTTATCTGTGCGTGCCACTGCACACACTGCACATGTCAGCAGGGGTGGTGGGAGGGGTGGGAGACAGAGGTCGCTGCTTGCAGACGTTGCTGGTGTGCATGATGACCCACAACTGGTACGCATAGCTGATGCATACCAGTCCAGCACCGGAGAGCTCAGCCAGGTAGTGGGGCTCCTCAGAGACATTAAACAGCAGCAGGCTTCCCATCATGCCCGCTTGGACTCCCACATGTCCCACTTGGAGTCACACATGTCCCGTGTGGACTCACACATGTCCCGCGTGGAGTCCAAGTGGGATGCACTGCATGAGATGACGGCGGTGCACAGGGACATTTTACAATGCCTCCGCCAGATGAACAGCAACCAGTCCACACCTCCCTGTGTGCCAACAACATCTGGTGCCGAACAAACTGCAACTGCCACAGGGAGGGAGGAGGACTCTGGCGGAGAGTCCCCTGCACCGCAGCAGCCTGTACTTGAGGGGCCCCCTCCAAGAAGAGGGGTCGTCCGAGGAGGGAAAAGTGAGAGGCCGATGGCCAAGCGCAACTCCCAGGAAGCCTGAACCTGTTCTGGATGTTCGCCTTTGTGCACAGACTGTTCACCCTGTTGACGGCAACACTACTCCCACACATTGCATGGGGAGTACAAGTTGGACCAATGTGTCAGACAACT